>OZ018324.1:74700996-74855996 GCA_963969495.1 Ceratothoa steindachneri | reverse complement strand
GAGCTAGGAAATCGCATCTTCCTGCTTACTTTATCCGTTCTGTTCGCTGGGATTTTTAGATCCTCCGCTAGTTCAGGCGCCGTTTCATTCAAGATCCTCTCCCAAGTTCCTTTGGGAGATTCAAGCTATTCTTGTTTCGGGTCACCAGATTGATAGGTGTCAGAGCGGCTCTTTGGTGGAATTGTGTTTGGGGAATTCGGTCTCACTATCTTTTGTTATTTATGTAGAGAGTCGCCTGGTTTCGGACTATTTGTAGGCGCTTCAAGCGCTTCCTACTTAGGATTTGGGCCATCACTGCGGGGTATATCAGTGTTGGTCGTACGTGGATGAGATATGTATTTCGGATATTGCTAGATCTCATATTCCTGAATCAGTGGAGTTTGGATAGTTCTAACCTCGCGAGATTTTCCCGCGTTTTGAAGTGATGCCCGTACCCGGTGGGGGTGATTTTGAGTCCCAAAATGGTCCCTTCTTGGTGATATGGAAATATCAGTTCCCCTATTGTCACGTCTGCTGTTTTTCTGCGACCAAGGGCGAGGATCTTGAACTTCCTGCTATTCGTCCGTCAGTCCCCGTTTCGCTTCTTTTTATTTGTGATAACATTGTAACTATTCCGCTGATTCTAACGAAATTTGGAACCCTTATGTTGTTTAGCATTTTATTTCGAATGGTATAATTGCCAAGGTCCTTCTCAGGTTAGCAAAGGAATTGTTAAAAGTTTTGAATAAGTGAGAGCACGCGACTTTGCTCTAAGACCTTCTTTACTTTAGTGGTTAAAATTTAAGCATCACGCCATCTTTTCCACTTTAGGTTCAAAATATAATCTTCCAAGCCATTCTTTACTTTAGGGTCGAAATAGAGGCGAATTCTACATCAGCTTCCACCCTTCCATTATTTTCTGGTAAAATATGAACTAATTCATCATCAGCCTCAAGCCATCCTTTAATAAAAGGTCAAAATATTAACTTTTTGTCTCCAGATTCAAGCCATTTCTTACTTAAGAGTGAAAATATAAACTTTTTATCACTAGCCTCATCATCCTTTCTTTTAGGATAAAAATGTAATCTAATACATCACCATCTTTAAGCCATCCTTTATTTTAGAGTCAAAACATAAAGTCATGCATCACCAGGTTCAAGCCATCCTTTACTAAAGGGTCAAAATATTAACTTTTTGTCTCCAGATTCAAGCCATTCTTTACTTAAGAGTCAAAAAAATATAAACTTTTTATCACTAGCCTCGTCATCCTTTCTTTTAGGATCAAAATGTAATCTAATACATCACAATCTTTAAGCCATCCTTTATTTTAGAATCAAAACATAAAGTCATGCATCACCAGGTTCAAGCCATCCTTTACTAAAGGGTCAAAATATTAACTTTTTGTCTCTAGATTCAAGCCATTCTTTACTTAAGAGTGAAAATATAAACTTTTTATCACTAGCCTCATCATCCTTTCTTTTAGGATCAAAGTGTAATCTAATACATCTCCATCTTTAAGCCAACCTTTATTTTAGAGTCAAAACATAAATTCCTGCATCACCAGCTTCAAGCCATCCTTTACTCTAAGGTCAAAATATATGTTAACTACTCTCTGCTAGAGTGACGATCATGAAATCTCAGCTGCGGGGTATTTTCCAATCCAAAGATTATTCAGTTAGCAAGGATAAATCAAGGTATGAATGGGTAGTTTTCCTGGCCCGAAACATGGTGGTGGTTTGAAGCTAAAGTTGAGATGGATAAGTAGAAGTTAAGCATTAAGTTTGTTAATTGCGTTAACCGTCCTTTTGTTGAAGGGACGAGGTCCTTCAACAGGATAAATAAATCCTTGTTAAGATCAGAAAGAAAATTGACGGCAATCCCTTAGAAACCATGGGTTTGTCCTGCTTGGTGAGGGGGTTAAACTTTTGGAGGAAGAGTGGTGGTGTTGTGGTAGGTCGTGTGAAGCAAACTAGGCTGAAGCTGTCTGTTCGTGTGCTTCCAGGTCAACGCATGGAGTGGCGGCTGCCTCCAGCGAGCTGCATTTTTTTCCCCACGACGAAAATCGATCCTGGTGCCCTGGCGTTGAAACTCCAACGCCTTATCACCTAAGCTAGCAAAAGTTCCTTCCTAACACGTTGACATATTTACTCACACAGGTATAAAAGAGATAAAATGGTGCGACATCACATATAATGTTTCAATACTTAAGAACGCAAAAAACGGAAGGCTAATTAAATCGAAACTCTTTATCTCTTGTCCTTTGCGGGTTCCCGGCGCTGCCCTGGTTGATTTGCAGGTATTTTACCCGCAAGAGGTTGTCAGCTGGTGCAGGGGTAACCTTGCTTCTGCTGAAATCTGAAGTATTGTGTACTCTACCGTCCCCAAAACCGGCATTTTCGCCTTCAACCCCCAATGCCTGCAGGAAGATCTACGGCCATATATATTCTACTCATTTTCACCTCCTTCGGCTTTACTACTTTCTCTACAGATCTCTCCTTACACGTGTTCTGGCGCACATTCTCTTGTTGGTGTTATGGTTTGAATTCGGCGAATATTGACCCCTCCCGTGAAGGTACACTTATGGCTTTTGAGGAAACTTGCTGCGTTTTAGAGGTTAGTTTTTTTTTAAGTGTGTTGTTTTACTAATCTGTTTGAAGTGTAACAAATTATAGGCGAGTTTTGGGGGGGCTATTGGTATTTTAAATGATTATGGGGTTTTGCTGTTACGTAGGGTAGGTCAGCTTGTTTAGGTTTGTTAGCTTTGTATGATGTTTATTGATCTTGTATTTCATCTAGTAAAGATAAGACATTTAAAAATAAAAAATATGGTTCTTATTTATTATAGCATCTGAGATATGGCTTATCTTAACATGTGTTTAAGCAAACTGAGTTAGTTACTTAGACCTTTGAAAAAACAGTTCAGTTCCTTATAAACCGTTACTTGTTGAGGATCCACTGCCAAATTTTGATTTAACGAATGAGAAGTTTCCTTTGCCAAATAAATTAACGTGTAAACATCTTAATGTATTGATGCATCTGACTAAAAAAAGGTGTCAATCACAGTCCAATGTGAACGAAATGTAAAAAAAGCCCATTGTAACAATTAGCACTGTGATGAATAAATTTGCAAGTAGTGTTTCTTTTATAGACCGAAATTTTTTGGAAAAACTGGTTAGAAAGTACCTGTATTTAAAGTAGTCGGATTCATAAATAATTCTAATGACCTTTGGGAAATTTTCAAAAACAAATTGCAAATAATCCATCGAACTAGGTGAACCTGGTTAAGTAGTTCAAATTGATGAAAATTGTTTTAATGGCATTACGAAGCTTTCCTTGCAAAAGGAGCTATAAGAACGTATATTATATTGGTGTTGGCAAATGTATTTGTGGGTATTTACTCTTGTTAAAACTTCAACACCTTCACCAATCGGGTGTATGACAACTGTAAAACAAGCGCAATAATAACAGAAGCGTGTTTATAAGTTTAACCATCCACAGTGACCAATAGAAAGCTTATCCTAACGTTAAAGAAGCTTTCTGATGTACTGAATGTAGTGAAAATCATAGACTTCGTTGATAGTGATACAGGTGAGTAGTGGGTGATACATTTTGGGGAAGTTTGATTTTTTAGGACTACCATCTTGCGATTGCCTTCAAGGGCATAGGTAGCCGCAATTTAAGATTTCTGCTTAGTGCTAGGCTACTTAAAAAATACCAAAAACAAACCAGCTAAACAAATAAAAAAACAAATAAATAGAGACAAAAGAAAAATAGAACACTAAAAACGCTCCGGCATGTGGAGATGGTCCATCTTCCCTCAGGGGAAGAACATACAACTTACATACAACAAAGAGAGTAAAACAAATTGGAGGAGTCCTGTCTCTCCAAAGGGCCAGAAAGTCTACAACTCTACGTATACAAACCTGTAGTGACTCCGCTCGTCCCGATACGGGTAGAGGTAACGGGGACAAAAATCACCCAGACTGGGGCAGTTAAAAAGAATGTGCCAAACAAGATTGAGGACAAGGAATACCTCCCAATAAGGTGCGTGAAGAGCGGTATCAAATGATGGGGCGTCCCGCGAGTGTGCCCAATTCGAAGACAACAGAAAGCAACCTAAAGCCGTCGAGGCATTGGGAGGAAGGGCCTTGGGAATAGAAGGGGCGCAATGCCACGCCTCATTAAGGTACCGTTGGCAGTTTTCCATCTCCTTTGCCGGGAGAGCCGGAGATCTGCCCTGATTTCTGCCATGTAGTAGGTGTAAGGAAGAGCAAAACCCTGATCTGGTTGCCTAGTTCTCGTAGACTCTTTGGCGCCCTCATTATCGCGCTTATTCTCCGCCATTCCCCCATATCCAGGAACTTAGCAGAAGATATTCTTGACATCCGTCTGGCTCGCGACAACCAATGCGTCACGGATACCGCGACCCAGGAAATGTGGGGATATCAATGCTCTGAGAGGAGACAGGGTCCTTTTGAGTCGCTGCCAAAATCACAATCAGGTCTCCAAACAAGACACGACGCATAATCTCCCTACCAAGTGGTGTATTGAAATCAGCATTGACGTTAAGACAGACGCGGTGCCTGATACGGGTAGAGGTAACGGGGACAAAAATCAACAGAGTATATACGACTTGGAAACCAACCCCTTTCCTGGGACTTAGAGTCATTTGTATACACTGGCAGGAACCCGCGTGACACGAGGTGTGCTCCATTAAAACCAAACACATTACTCCAGGAGTTGCGAAAGCGTTGGGAGCAGAGGCGTAGCGACAAATATTCAATGGTGTTACCATCTAGAGTGCTGTGTTAGGCAAAAACAGAGGCCAAACCGCCTCAAAGGCTACACCAAGCTCTCACAGGAGTATCCTAGCTCTAAACCTAAAGGATTTACCGTCGAGATCAGCTGCAAATACAATGAGCCCCGTTGGCGAGTAAGGGCGACAGGGGGGTCGCGCAGAGCGTAAAGAATTTCCCAAAATTGACAAGTAGGCTATCAATGAGAGATTTGCAGAAGGCACTGGTTGAGAAGTGGAGACCAGTATGGTAGATCGATTACACATTTCCCATTACATGTTTGGATGCAGATGAATAAAACCCAAATCCGGAGTCAATCTAGGATCGTTAGAAAAGTAACGCAGTTGCTCTATTATCACCCTAGTTAATCAACGTCACGGAAGAAAAAAAAGTCCTTGGCACGGGTATAAGAGACTCTACCTCTGCGAATATGAAACTTCAGGTCAGGCGTCGGTTAAAAACAAGATCAAGGAAACGGTACAAATCCACGACTTCAGAACGAATCCCGTTTAGGTGGAGCCTTGGATTGCGCCAGAAGGGCACAACCTTAGTCTTGGGCGAGGAGAACCGGAACCTGTGCGCGGGGCATAGCGAAAAATGCGGTTCATTGCCTGTTTGTTTTAACGCTCCAGATTTGGCATATGGACATCACCAAAGGAGTTAAAAATGTCGTTCATTTAAATATTGTAGAGAGAACATCTTCAGTAGCACCGATGTTATACCGTTGATACCTAGGCAAAGAATGTGTCACTGAGAACACTTCCTACGGGATACCCTATCCCTGCTAGATTGAGCCAGAGAAGGTTCTCCCAATCAGTACGTGGGGTCGATGATGCGCAAAAACTGAGAAATAAATATTTTTAGGTGTCCCCTCGCACCAATTTTGTGGACACTCCCCATGATAACGTATTGCCATGCGATATCATAGGATTTCTACAGATCGAGAAACAGTGTGGCGTCGTAGTGTCTACAAAGAGAAGGACTTGCAGACGGCATTTTCCACTCAGATTACAGCATGGTTCGGAGAAGAACTCGAAGGCTTCATTTACTAACCTAAATTCCTCTAGTGGGACAAAGAAATCAGATATTTCCTGAAATGCCAACCACCACGCCCGAGTCAAGCATCACTGGGGTTTTTCAGGCAGCAGTGACCGAGTAAATAATATTTTAATGTGAAAGTGATCACTACTATGGAGGTTATTGCCACTTCCCACCCAAAATAAGCGTCTACTTCCTGTTGGGTCGCAAAACCGTTATACCCTTAAAGGGTGGGCAGGAAGCACGCTTCCCTGGACAGTAGTAGCATCTCTACGGCAGTGACACGAAATCCTTCACACGATAGTGAAACTAACTGGGAGGAACTGGCTAAGAGAGACTGTCGCGGTCAAGCGTGATTAAAAGTGTAGAGGGCGGTCTCGCGGCCACTCCCTATTTTTTCATCACACGTTGGACCTTAACTGCTCCATGGTCGGTTATCTATAATAAGATGTTTTCTATGGCGTACTCAATGTGTTCCTTCACGTCTAACTACTTTCACGCAATCCATGGTCGAGTAGGACGTCACAGTCCTCGATTAGCCATTAAGGGTTCGAAGGGCACTAATCATGGCCGCCTCGACGGAATCCGACGCATTCGCCAGAAGGCTTACTTCCGACAGAGGGTTAACTTTCGGCTCGCTACTGCTCCTAAAGTTTCCTACCCATTTGAATAAATTATAGGATAAAAGAATTGAAGACAAGAATACAAGTGATAGCTGGTTACCCAGCAACTTGCACTAACTCTTACTCATTCCACTTCACCACTGTACCCTAACGATTACTATCCACTCTACTCTAACTATTTAATTTAACTTCTAACTTTTTCAAGACGTAAGACGTAAGATGGCTCGCTACCGATCAAGCTAGATAATTCTCTCCTTTGATAGATCATATTGCCCTCGGCCAACGTGTTGTAATCAATGGACCAAATAACTTAAAAAGTGTTTGAAGCCAGCGTCATATAAAATGTCAGTTATTCTCCCAATGAAGGGTCTGACGTAATCAAAGCTCTGCTCAGCTCACATGCAAATTTGGTCTTATTCTGTCCCTCCCTTCCCCATCTGAGGCCACATCCGGGCCGAATGAACCGATCTTGGCCTGGTCGCTTGTTGAAGTTGCATTGGACCTGTACGCCGCCACGGTCAGCTCGAAAGAGAGGAATGGTTAATCCTTTTAGTCTTCTTTTTCTTCCTGTCCTTTCTCTTTTGAGAAGAGAAGAGTGTGAAAAGAACACCAGTAACTCAACTCCCGGAAGGAGCAAAGAAACCAGATAGCCAGCTCCCGCGAGATGCTTGCCCGAGATGGAGAAGTTCATGGCTGTTAAAGGAACACCAGACACGGGACGAGTTTCCTCCTCTCCTTGTGAGTCTTTGGGGGGCCAAGCCACACGACCCTAGATCCGCACACGATCCAATCTAGGTACGATGTGTGGCACCGAGCTTAGGTATGAAGCTATGCAATATCCTACCAAATGTGGCTGGTTTGCCTCCATGACCATGTCCATCTCAGGTGAGGAGGGTCTTTATGTGCCCCCCTACCCCAACAGGCATCACGGACCCCAATTGAATGACTGTGTTGTCTTTTGTCGATCGCTGCAGGGTTAAAATGCAGGGTGTTAGGGAGCACGAAAAATGTGAGGAATAATATACAAAATATAAACATAAAAAAATACAGAATTAACACGAAAAAAATCACTATGATGGACAAATTTCAGTAGTTTGAGTAAAAATTAAAAATACAAAATAAATTCAAATAAAATTAGTCGGGGTACAAGTTGAAGAGAGGCAAAGGTAATGATTATAAAGCACTTCAAACTGTTATATATAGTGAGAGACGGTGTCATCGCGTAAGTTTTGAAAAGACAGCTGGTGGCTGCAAGATTTATCATATTAACGGGAACCGACATGCACGCTCCTCGTCTCTTACAAACGCAGATCGACATGGTGAATCGAATAACTTTCATGACTGGTCATAGGAACTTTGAGTCCCCGTCAGTTGGGATACCTGACACCTCGGAAAGGGGGCAGTAAGAGGACATTCTTAGGTGGGAGATGGTCACGGATGTGACCCCACCCAGGTTGGGCGAGAATTCCAATGGGTCAACGTTGGATCGGTTGCGAGACACCGAATCTGAGTCCACCGCTCGGCAAAGATATCATCTGGGGACACGGGCACCGAAAACTCACAAAATGAGGAGGAACCCCTTCCCTCTCCTGGTGCCCTTTTGACGGTCAAGATATTCTCCAGCTTGGAAAAAATATTTCTTGGGCTGGTCCCACCAGTCTTAGGGCACCTTCCATAAGAGGATAGAAATGTTCTCACTCCCTGCCAGCTACTTCAAATAAGAAGAAAAACAAAATGAAATTAAAGAAAACTAGAAATCTCTCTCCCACTGGGAGAGCTCTGTGGATTTATGGTTCAGCTGCCGCTTCCCCAAGCGACTAGATCGCAACGTCCGGCACCGAAGTGCCCTCTGGTGGGTAGATCTAGACAAATACTAAAATCGAAAGTGCGCTAAGCGCAGCCTCGAATACGTATCTGCCTCTCAATTAGAGACTACCTGGCATATTTTAGCCCAAAGATTCAAACGCGTTCTAATTATTATCTTCAAAAATGGCAGCGTGTTGGCAAAAGACCACTTGATCCGTTAAAAGAGAGCATTCAGTAGTCCTTTGCAAGGAGGAACCCTTGATGGTTCGCCGATAAGTGTCACAAAGTACTCGACTATGCACCTCGTGGAAAAAGTAATTTATGCAATGGAACTAGTGGACTATTCGTTAAAAGATATCCCCGAAGAGCTGGCCAACCAGTGAGCGGTAAAGGTAGAACGTGTAATGAAAAAAAAACAGGAAGTGGCCTCGAGACCCACTACTACCCTGTTCGTCACGTTTGACCGTGTAAGGCTCCCTGAGTCAGTGCGTGCTGGGTTGTATCGCTACGGTCTGAAGGCATTAGTGCCACTAACGCGGAGGTGATACTTTCCTGCCACCTCTTTAGTCTTACGAATCCCTCCTGTAGACATCTTATGTAGGGTTTACCATAAGTCTGTGTAAATTGCTCTGAGGCCGTACACGATAAGTCATTATCGTCTACGCACAATTGTATCAATTGCAGAAAGATCCTCCTTGCCCCTCGAAGCAATGTGGCACGTATCTCATGCAGAAGAAAGTTGACCGTTCAGCATCCAAATCATCTCTCATTTTGCGTTGATAAGGTCTTTCTTGGTCCTAGCACGTCTTATGACTCAATTTAAAAACGGCACACTCTACTCTTGTTCCCTTCAGGCCTACGAGCACGTTTAATTCCTCCTTCTGTGGATTCAAAAGCCCTCTTGGGCACCCCTGGTAGAGTTGCCAGCGCATAACATTCACAGTTAGTCTCGGCTAAAACTAAGGCTTTCCCTTCCTCAGCGTGTCCGTATACTGCAAGGGGAAAGGCCGCGTGACTCACGCTAGTCGTTAGGCACACAAGAGGAAAAACGGCTAAAGGTGTTCGTGAGGCTCTCTTCAGAAATTCTTAGAGCTGTCTGGCGAAAAGAGGTTTGGCTCCTAAGTCATGAGCTAAGGCTGAACTGTGCGTTTTTGGAAAGACGCAGGACACTCAAAAATAAGGCTCACCACCCCCAAAGCCGTCCTTCGAACCAATATTTTGAGGTGGAAGTAGGAAAAGACTCTCCAGCGAGCCCAATCTCCCAAGATAAATACTTGAAGGCTACAGCGCCTTATTCTGCTAAGAGCGACAAGAATTCTACCTCTGAGAAACAAACGGCCATTACCGTAAAGATCCTCACTTCATAGAGTGCCCCGAATCTCCGTCAGGAGAGGCCTTGAGTACATATCTCTTCTATGGAATGGCCGTGGATCCCGAATAAACAGAAATGAGCTGCGGCGGCTCGTCTCCTCACATTCACCGTTACCTATTTTTTTGTAGGAGATCTTGCTGGGTGCGTGCCCCCGTGGCAACTCTCCTGGGATATAATTTTGTTGCTCCCTTACTACCAGGGGATGGTGCTGGGCCAAAGGTTGCGGCACCATAGCTCTTTTCAGGTAGTAGTAGTGCAGCTATACCTTGATAGGATTTATACTGTATTTTTCCGCTGCGTTATGTTTGCCGAAGCCATTTCTCCAGCTCATTGTTTTGGACGGTAGACTACCCCTTCTGGTGGAATTAAAAGATCAATCCCAGGTGTCAAGTCCTAGCCGACCTGAACGACGAGATGCAATAGAATAGGTATCAAAATTTTGGATGAGTTTACGCATCATTGCTCAATAACTGCTTCATTTTCCTACCCCGATCTGTCCATGCAGTGTCCGCATGATATCCTGATTTTGAGTGGAAACTGGTCGATGACCTTCAAGGTAGTGACCACTTTCCCATTTAACTATCATTTTCTGGCCCACAGTCGCCTGAAGAGCTGCCCCATTTGTGCTTAGAGCGGGCGCGGTGGCCAGCTTTTCAAGAAATGTTGAGGAGTTCAGGTCGGTGGATGAGGCATTGAGTTATTCTCCGGCAACCTTATCGTCGTGAGCTTACATACTATTACTAGTAAGTCTGGTCATTGTTCACACCGACCGCATTGTTTAGTGGTCTTAGTGGTTGACCGATTATGAGAAGGTCCTCAGGCAGAAGCGATAAGTCTACATGTTCGAAGCATGCCCGATGCTCTTTCCCGTAGGCATACGTGTCTTCACTTAACAGGAATCTCCTTCTAACAGAGGTGTGTTAGCGAGTCCTGTTCTACAGGATAACGAGACTGCAATCTCGGATCATGCATCCGTGGCAGAGTCTTTCACAACCACTTTCTACACATTTTAGAGAGATGTTTTTCACCAACATTCAATGCACTTCATGATGTCACTTAGGGCCACCGACTGGACTTTACCCCCAGAGTCGGAGAACCCTTAAACGACATATTTACATTGAGTAAGTAGCATTCCGCTCTCTCTTCGTGCGTGGACACTACCCCTAGACCGGACGATGTCCCGTATGACATGCTTCGATACCTAGATGAGCGAGGCATGGCATTTCCCTATTAGAGCTGTTAAACACAATATTGAGGTCGAGTATCCTCCAAGACTCTTGGAGAATAGCTAATGTGGTCGCAGTTTGCAAACCGGGGTGAGGTCCCTCTACCCGGCTATGTTTCGCTCAATTTCTCTAACCTTCTAGATATTCAAGTTGATGGAATATTATTAAATGTCAGAATAACCTTCGTCTTGTACAGCACAAACCACCTCTCTTCCTCTGAGTTTAGCTTGTTCATGTTCCACTCCAGGTCAGATGCTCTGCTTGTGCTAGAAAAAGCTATCTGCGAGACCTGCCTTCATAGAAAACACTAAACCAAGCTATTTTTCGATCTTGAGATACTGCATGTCGATACGGTATCTTAGAGACCCTCCACATAATGTAAGCTGTTTAAATTCTCCATTAAGCGTTCAGGGACTTCAAAAACCTGCGTGTGCCTCAACACAATTACTATATTTTATGCGCATGTACGGATTTAATTCAGGTTGCACAGCGCCGAACAATTACCTTCTTCCTAAGAAGTGCTTACTTGCCTGGAGGACACAGTGTGCAACAAAATCTTCTGCTGGACATGAACAATGGGCTTCTCACCCCTCTTCATATGTAGCTCGGCCTCGTGAAGAAATTCGTGAAGGCCAAGAACAAGGATGACACTGCATTCCAACACCTGTGCATTCTTTTCTAAGCTTTCAGTTTTGCTATGTCCATAGAGGGCATCTTCTTAACACCTCAGATTCAGGAGGTGATGCAGGGTGAGATATTTGAGGTGAAGCTAACAGTGAAGGAAATAAGAGTATGGGAATCATTTAAGTAAGTATTCTATGGCTTATTTGGTAACACACGGCCACTAGATTACTAAGAGCTTATCAAGAAGTTGTTTCAAGCTTATCACGATATTGGGTACCAAATATCTCTCAAGATTCGCTTTTTCTCCTTCCACCTCAACTTCTTCCCTCAGAACCTTGGAGCAGTAATTGACGACCATGAGGAAAGGTTCCACTAAGATATTACGAGTACTAAGGAGAGCAACTACCAAAGCAAGTGAAACCTCAGCATGGTAGGTGGCCTCTGGTGAATTCTACCCCTCGCAACATCCTGGAGGCAAAGTACAGCAGATCCTTCAAAAAATTAACTTTTGTCTGTTTGAAGTACTATGATATGTATATATGTTTATATTCAATTAATAGTACTATTTTAATTATGTCAGTGTTTTGTGCTTATATTCTGCTTCGTTCTCTAATATTCACTTTAATATATAAAATTAACACATTTTCACTGATTATGCAATATAATAAAATATTGGGTATGTGAAGGCAAAAAACTAGAAGTAATGAGCAAAACTGTTTACAACCTTGAATTAAGCATATCAAAATTAGTCAAGAACATTTATTAACATGTTTGCCTCAGAATTCCTCTTTTTTTTGTAAACACTTGTTATCAATCAACCTTTCTTTGTCCAGATGTACTTTACTTATCAAAATTGCTATGGTCTGATGAATTCCAACCCAAACTGCAATAAACATATTTTTTATTGGACCTTACAATACAATTACTGATTATTTCGCAGGTTTTTTTTCCTCCTTTCTTCACTAGAAGAATATCAGCTGTCGAGGCAGATTTTATTTCACTCTCAACAAAGTAAAGTGCCAAGGATGTGTACAAATGCTTCCATATATATCAGAATATATCCCGTGGCGGCTGTAATAAAAGATGCAGTGGTAACTTTATTTGGTTTCCAACCGTCTCAATTTGCTATGCTTCATCCTCTCGCTGGGATGATGCATTCAAATGAACCAAGTTGTAAATTTACTATTTACCTTCCGACTGCGTGTCTTCTTTTGACTTTGAACTTACGGTTTGACATAGTGGAATTATTTTATTTAACTTAAAGCGTTTCGTTGTGTTAGGAATGTCCTTCATTTTTTTTTAATGAAAAGAGTTTATTTAGATATTTTAATGAATTAGTTCAATAAAGAATAGTGCAAAGTAAACGGCGTCGCTGGAAAAGTAATGCCTTTACAAAAAGAGAATATTTAGACAGGAATATTTGTCTCCGTTAAGATGAAGATTAATAAGAGATGCAAAGATGTAAATATTAATTGTATTACACGTTGAAATCTATATTTAACAACTCCATCTTAACACCAATCTCTAAATGGCGTGCAATCTTATTAGAGTTTTCTTCAATCTTCAATACCACCCAAGTAAAACATGTAAATCCCCGCCCCCCCTCTCTGGTGACCCGAAGATATTGTGTCTCTAACCTTGTACTCATCATTCTTTTTTACGATCCTTGCTTCTCTGTCCATTCTTTCCCTCTCTTTGCAAATGCCCCTAATTATGACTCATAGATCAAAATGATTCTTGAATCTATGGTATCGAGTAAAAAAAAATAGTCGAGTCAGTTGTGGGAATATGTATGACGTACGATTAACTCTGGGACATGTAATTAACATCGTTTATTAATTTCTAATGAATGATTTTAACTTTAATATATATTTTGGGGTCTTTTCTGTTTGGCGGCAGGCGGATCTTTTGTACCAAATTTTCGACAATAATGCAGTTTTGAGTGCTGAATACGAATATAACATTTCTTTGGGGAAAAAATGAAAGGAAGTATCTAAAAAAAAGAAATTTCAAACTGTAAATTTTGATTTGTCCGATACATTTGGGAAAAAACGAAATGGAAATGAAACGCGCTTAAACTCCCATATGATTTCACAATATTATTGTTCACTCCATTTATTATTTCTTCAAGCATTCATTTGTATTTAGATATAAGTATCCCATAATATTTTTTTCAACAAATTTTCATTTCTATTTCGTTTTCGCCACATAAATTCACATAAGTAGGAATCGAGCATCTCTCGTTGGGTACCGCCGTGTTTCAATATGTTTCACCTTTTGGGAGTAAATTCAAGGGGACTGCTCGTGGGGGGCTTAGCACTGCGGGGAACATCCCTACGATGATACTGAGTATCAATCAATTCGGGGGGTCTGGGGGGCCAGTATATAATCATAATTGTTTATAGAATAATGTTCTAAACTAGTGCGCATTAAATTTTGTTTTTCTTAGATACTTCCTTTCATTTTTCCCCAAAAGAAAGGTTATATATTCAGCACTCAAAAGTGCATTATTGATGAAAATTTGGTACAAAACATCCGCCTGCTGCCAAAGAGAAAAGATCCATATTTTTTTACTTTCGTGCAAGGATGAGAGTGTCTCTGTCCATTTAAATTAGTTAGAAGTTGAAATTATAGTTATAGAGGAAGTACCTAAGATCCAGGTGTCTGTGCTTTCCGTTTTTGTTACCTAGTACTTATAGTTGGCGTTCAAACTGTTATTAGTGTGAGTTTGTTTTTAAGTAGATTTTTTTTTGTTTTTCTCGCATGTTATGTTGTATTCTAACTGTCTATTCTTGCATGTATGTTTTGTCTTTTATCTTTGCATTTTCACAAATTCTGTTCCTCAGGGCTTTTTGTTACCCTTTTCTTCGTCGTTTTCCCTTATCTCTCTATCTGTTGTCACACATTCGGTGAGGCATCCTTCCTGCTACATGTTGATGTCTTCTTCTTCTTCGTCCTCATTTCCGATCCTTGCCCTGCTTAAGAAGGGTCAGTGAGGCCTTCAGTCTATTTCTAGTTCTATTTTCGTCAAAAGTTCGTCTCCAATTGCATTGTCTTTTATCAATGACGCATTTTTCTCTCATCATGATTATCCTGTTTAAGGGCTCGACGTCGGCTTTTTTGTGTAGTTCTTCTATTCTTTTCATCTCTGCCCTTCTTGTATTTGTCACTAGGTACAGTGCTTTGTTTTGGACTCTTTGTAGTTCGAGCAGTTTAGTTCTTGAAAATATACACATTGCGATTGCTGGATAAATCAGTGTTGGTTGAATAATCGCATTGTAAATCTTCTTTTTATTCTCTTGACTTAAATTTCGTAATTTATACAGGAGTACTAGTCCTCTCTTTGCTTTCTGTATTCTTTCGGCTACGTGCTTGGTGTAACCGGATTTCGTTATTGTCAAACCTAGTACTTTACAGTCGTTACTGTATCCATATTTAACATTGTCCACGTTAGTGTCTGCTACTTTTCTTCTGTATATTGGAACTATTTTAAATTTGTCTCTGTTCATACTGATTTTCCATCTGCGTTCGTATTCGTTAATTCTTTGAATTTCTTCTGCCGTCGCTCTTGCTTGAAATTGAGCGTGCCTGTATGAAGACATGACAACTTGGGTGATATTATCCGCAAATTGTATGTTCATACATCCCTCCATCATTAGAGGGGGGATGTCCGCTGAATATACAGCTTATAGTAACGGACTTAGGCAACCGCTCTGCGGACCTCCAGGCTTCAACTTAAACGGGTTCCCCTTGGTGATTACCCATGTCTATATACGCGTATCTATCAGCTACAAGTTGCATAGCAACCTTTCTAGTTTATTACTTATTCCAAGCCAAAGCATCTTATATCGTATGCCTTTCTGCCTAACTTTTTCGAATGCTTTGGACACGTCTCTACATACTATGTTCACACTCCTCTTTTCGCCTTTGACCTTTGCTATTTTCTTCATAATTAAACAGAGCGCCATATCCGTGCTCCTGTTCTTCCAAAATCCGAATTGGCACTCGTTTTACAGGCCCTTCTCCACCAGATGTTGATCGAGTTTCTTCTTTAAAATCTTTTCATATACTTTCTTGTTGAAGTCAAGCAGATATATTAGTCTATAGTTTTCAACCATATGTGGAGATGTTTCTGACTTTGGGATAAAAATAATTTTTGCTACTTTTAGGTCTTTAGGGTAGTAGACTGTATTAAGGCAGGCATTAAAAAGGTTCTTCAATCCCTCCAAGATGTTGTTGGTCGCTTCTGTGTAGTTTTTCTTTGTGAGTCCTGAGACTCCCGGTGCCTTTTGTTTGAAGCTGTTTATGCTATCCTTTAGTTCTTATACGGATAATTCAGCTTCATTTCCTTCCTTCATTATTATTTTTTGTTATGTCAACCGAATCATAGTGTTGACTCCTGGCCGTTGTCTGGTTGAGTTCTCCGAGAATTACGTTCTCAAAATCAGTGTCGAAATTTTCATTTTCTTCTTCCCTGATTCTAAAAACGTTTCCCCAGTATTCTTTGAAAACTATTTTAATCTCGCTTTCGTCCTCAATTAGTATCTCTCTCTCATCTTGATCTTCTCCTTTGCTGTTTTTTCCTTCATTCTATCTACCCATTTCCGAAAATTTATTTGGGGATTCTTTGACATCTAGCTTCCTGATCTGGTCGTTCCAATATTCTTGTTGCTTATCGCTTAGTGTTAATTCTCTTTTATTTATTCTAAGAAGGTTGTATAGGTCTCTACTAATTCCTTCCCTCCGTATTTGTTCAGATATAAGTCTTATTTCCGTATTTTTATTTATCATTTCTTGTGTTTATCGGAAGTTTTGGATCGCTCTAAAAGCTCTTTTTGGTACTGCTCCTTCGTCGTTTCCTACTATAGTCGCCTCGATGAAAGTCCTTGGTTAATATTCCCTTAAAACTTCTTTGTACTTTGTCCAGTCTGCCTGGTGATAGGCTTTCAATTTCTTACCTGACTTCTGTATGGAATTCTGGTTAATGGTAAGTAATGCAGCTATGCGGTCGCTGACCGGTATGTCAACAGGTTCCAAGGGAAAATTAAATGGCAAATTAAAGATTACGAGGCAGATATCTGGCTTACTTGTCGTTCTGTTATGTATATATGTCGGAAAATCTGGCCCCAGTCTTTAGAGCATTCTCCTGTCCAGCATCGTTTCAAATGCCTGCTCGCGTTGTTGTTTCTTCTATATCCGTTTTTCGCACAGTGTGCGTTCAAGTCTCCCATAAATATGACTGGGTTCCTGTTATTAAAAAACTTAGTGAAGTTGGCAATTGGTAATCCATCTCTTCTTGGGGGTTGGTACCCGTGGCTATAAAAGACTAGTTAGTTCATATTTTATCTCTACTGCTGCATAGGATTCGGTTAGTTCTTGGTGAGTCTTATAGTCTAGTTACTTTTTGATCGCAATTGCTACTCCGTCGTGTCTTTGTCTCGAAGGATTCGTTGCTACAACGTTATAATTCAATATTTTTATATTTTCTGTTTCTAGGTCTAATCCGTAGCCAGATATTAAAAAAACATCTAGGTCTAACTCTCTAAATATACTTCCGTATATGCATCTTTTATCTATCCAACCATTAGTATTAATTTGAAGTATTTCCAGTTTACGTTTGTCCATTTTGATATTCTGTTTTGGGTTTCCGTTTGTCTCATTAGGTCTTGTTTATCATTTCTTCTTCTTTATCTCGTTCTGTTCCCGTCTACAGATGATTGCTTCCTTTCCTTTCTGCGATAGTGATGTCGACGGGATCGGGGACTGCTGCCGTTGGGTTGAATCCTTATGTAGGCTGGATCTGGATCTTCTTTTCTTTTGGGCTCTCCTTCTGGTTACTCTAACCTCCTCGGCGGATTCTTCCGTGCTCCTCTCCATTTCAGTTTCCTCAGTATTTGAGTCTTCATTGTGTTCCTCCTGCGGTTTAGCTTCTTCGACTAGTGCTTTTGTTTTTTTGTCACTAATCCTCACTTCAAATATTACTGACGAGTCCACATCCTTAGGAAAGTTCATGGGTTCTAACCCGTTGTCCTTGAGCATTCCCTTTAGGGTATTTGCGTAGCTTCCGGGGTTGGTAATGTTCAATATGTGCGAGTGCAGGATACAGGTCAGTATCTTGACATTCAATGTTCCGCCAATGCTGAGTTGTGTTTCTGCCTTTTGGTTGTTTATTGTATTTTTTTTCGCCGAGGCGTATGTCATGTTCTTCTGTCCCTTCAATCTCTCTTCTTTCTCCTTCCTTTTTGTTATGTCTTTTCTTTTGGGGAATGACATCACCATTGTCCGATGTGGTCCTCTACAGTTTATGCACTGTTTGGTCGTGCTCTGGCATGTTTGGTGGGTGTACCCCTCGATTCCGCACTCTGAACATATCGTGAGGTCTTTTTTTGGACATTCCGCTGTTATATGGAACGGAAGCATATCTGTATGTTTATGAATGCGTCTCTCTTGATGATGGTTTGTTTGATCCTAGTGTAGAAGGCAATAAGTCCTTTATCCATGATTTTGGTAGCCATTTCGGTGTTCTCGCAGACGATCTTAAACACTTGAGTATGATCCCTGAATTTTACAATGTCATGAATTTTCAGCCACAGTTGATTTGCTTCCAACTCCTCCTTAATATCCTGAGGAGTGATCATTACTACCCATGGCTCAACCTTCCTGCATACGACTGATCTATTGGCCGTGATCTGTGGGGGGGGGGGAATCGCTTCAAGGTCAAGTTTCTTGAGTGTGATGCTGTCCGCGGAGGGTAGGAGTTTCTCGACATCCTTGTTTTCAGGGCAGATAACGATTATTCCTGTCAGGACATCCAGGTACTTAATTAGTGGGACCTGTAGGTCAGTAAATATCTGTTGGGCTACTTCTTGTGGAGTCCTCCTTCTTCCGTTTGGCTTGAGTCTCAGGATAAGCCTTTTGATGAATTCCATTTTGGGGTCGATACTGGGGGGGTAATCCCCCCTTTCTTACTCTGTAAAAAAGTGACAGAATGTAATAGTCTGAACCCTATTGGGTGTGTACCTTAGTCCTTTAAATACCAGCCTATAAACGCACTCCACAACCCTCCTACCTTAATGGGTCTACTCTAATAGGCGCCTCTCCAAGGTGTCAGGCTCGTGTCCTTAAGGGACCCCCTTCTTCGCGCCCCCTAACAAGGCTTCCTTCCAGGGTTCACTATACCGTACTATCAATGAGGTCTGGGTAATGAGGGTTGCGTTATTTTGCGAATTGATGAAAGAAGCGTGAGTAAAAAAGCGCGAAGTGTGGATAGTACCCTTATAGGCGGAACTACCCCGTGTTTATCCACAGGAGGTCTCTCTAATCAGACTAAGCACGCATTAATATTGGGTGCAGCGACGTGGAAAAGGTTATTTGTGCAAATTTAACATGAACTCGCGTAACTAACTTTTCAAAAAACTCTACCTCCTTTATCAGGGAAAAATTACTAGAGCGTAAACAAAAACAACAGATAATCTAAACCTGCTCCACAGATATAACAAAAGTTGTCTGAACTATTTATACATCCTCACCAACTCATGTTTTCAAATTAGTTAGTATATATCCTGTTATAGACTTTTGTACAATCTTATTTAATTTACAAATTAATCACTGTATGTAAATGTCGGTTCAACACCACTACTATAATGGTTAAATTTGACAATGTGATAAAGCAGGAGTGTAATGCAGAAACCAAACACACACACAACACATCCTTTCACTACGGTAGCCGAAGCAACACTGCCCATATGTGCAACTAAAGAGTATGTGTGTAACTCAGGAGCCTTACGTTGTAGAAGAATTCTGATTACAGATTCAGAATCAGCATACTCGATTTAGTATAAATCACAAGCTAATGCCTAAATAGCAAAATCATTGTTGACTAGTCTAATTTATTAATTGGCTCAATTTTCCATTTAAAGGTCACACTTCCTTGGAACTTGCTTAGTTATCTGGTATATCATTTCATTTGTCCTCGCTGTGATCAAGGCACGTATATAGGCACCACTGTTCGCGTTCTGGAGAACAGGATATGTTCTCCCTTAGTCATCAGTAATAGGACCGGCAAACCTTTGAACCATGAGCAAACATCAGCAATATGAGCTCACATTATACAATGTAAATCCCAAGTCATTCCTGATAAATTAAAGTTTTTTTAACAATGTAACAATGAGATTTCCCTTCGTATTTTCGGGTGCATGTATTTAAAATATTAAAACCTTCCCTTAATAACCACACAACTCCTGTGCTGCTCTTCTTAGTTTAACTAGCTCTCCTACCAATGCATTTTCTGCCTTCTTGCCTTCCTTAACTAATTCAGTTGAGTCCTTATCGCAGCTCAACTCGATAGATTAATCTGCCACTTTTCTTCCCAACTCCCACTCCCCCATTTAAATAATGATCAGTTTATCTTATTTAGTATTACTTGGTATTAATAAGAAATATGTTCAATTTGGATATTTATTGATAATTATCTTACTTTTTCATTAATAAAGATAGGCATGGAGCCTGAAACGTCGTTATAAAGAATTAATATCATAAATACTTCTTTCGCTCTGTTCCTTGGATTTATCCTGAGGATTAAATTATCCTTCGTCAGAAGAAACTACTTGTCATATATTATATATATATATACAGTTTTATTAAAAGCCACCGCTAGTTTTGAATTAATAATTCTTTTTTTCAATCTTCTCGATTTGTCTTATATTCGCCTTTTCTTCATTGTTTAACCTGAGGATAGCGTACCGAAGTTCTCGGGGACTGGTGTTTGTTATTTTGCCAAAGGTAGAAGTAAATTAATGTAATTAATACATTTTGTAACATATATAAATTGAATACTTTGTAATAATTCCCCATTGTAACTCTGAAGATGATACTCGATGTATCGAAACGCGTCAGTTAAATTAAAGAAAGTGATAAATTACATTAATTTATTTCTACCTTTGGCAAAATAACAAACATCAGTCCCGGATGAACTTCGGTACGCTTATCCACAGGTTAAACAATGAAGAAAAGGCGAATATAAGACAAATCGAGAAGATTAAAAAAAGAATAATTAATTCGAAACTAGCGGTCGCTTTTAAAAAAACAAGCTGTAATGAAAATCATAGAATTTATTTAAGAGACTAGTTTCGGTATGAAGCTTAACATACTGTCTTCAGTCGTATACTGAGAATGGAATGAACACACAAGTTACTAATCACCTCAAAATCACAAAAAGAGTAAAATAATCCCTGAGAAAAAGGGTCATTAATCAGAGGATGTGGTTCTTAGATGATTAACTGAACTGTTTACGTCCTGGTTCTAGAAATAGAACCTACATTTAAATGGAACATCCAAAAGATAAAAATTGGGAATTTCTCCTATTAGTCTCGATTCTACAATTTTTATTTTCCGAAAATCTTTACAATTATATATAATTGGAGCCTTTGAATGATCTATTTGGTGGTTATAATTGCTAATGTGGTTAAAATACTGGATGTAGCACTGCCCTGCCTGACATCACCTTTATGTTCATATATTCGTTTTTTGTAATGTTCTCCCAGTCTCTTCTCTGTAGAATGAAGGACAGTTAGTGGATTAACATGGGATTACATATACACCTGCCTCATTTGGCTCATCTATGGGTTTAGTCGAAGGGACAGATTTAAGGATAGAAAAAGGGTATTTAAACGAGGCTCGACTTCGAGAAATAACTCTGTTTACTCCTTCGAAAAGGGGAGAGGATGGGAGGACAGACAATTCGTGTTACTCACTTTGTTTTTATCCTTGGGACGGGAGTAGATTTGGCTTTAGATAAACTCTCATTGATGATGTGGAGGAGATAATTTAATTCACTAAATTTGCAGGTTATATGTAATCTTGTCTTCTAGAAAGCAAGGATCACATATTCTAAGCGTTCTCAAAAACATACCTAATGCAATGGCTTTTTTAATGTTAACATTATTATGTGAAAAGAAATGGATATAAGCGTTAGAATGGGACTGTTTACGGTACACAGTGAAGTTAATTTGGCCAATGACTCTTACAATTTTGACATCGAGAAAGGCTATACAATTTTTTTTTTCCATTATACTTTAAAATTGATGGTGGGATGGAGGTCATTAAGATTTTTAAGGAAATTGTTGAAAAAATTTAAACTTTTTATAGGCCAAATGGATATGACATCATCTACATAGCTAAAACATGCAAAATTTTTATGTAAAATAATAGAAGGAAGTTGATTAACTTGAAAATGTTTCATAAAAAGGTTTCATAATATGGGTGATAAAGGATTGCTATGCTAAGACCGTATTTCTTACGTAAGAAACCCATTTCACTAATCAATAAATTGTCAGTAACGCATAATTTTACAAGATTTATAATTTGATATTTGCCAAGTGAGAGGTTTAATATCGGATTGTCTAATACCTTGGATAGAACACCGAAGGCTTCATTAACTGTGACATTGGTGAACAGGTTATCTACACCAAAGCCAACTAAGCGTCTACCTTCTATGTTAATTTTTCTAAATTTTTCAATGAAATTTCAAGAGTGGATTATGAGTGAAGGAGAGGTCAATCCAACGGCACCAGCAAGAAGGGAGGCTAACCACTTCGAGAGTTTGTATGTATGAGAGTCAATACACGATATAATAGGTCGGAGTAGCGTTCCCTCGTTTAAGCAATTTTGTGAGAGTTTTGTTGAAGATATTTCTTCAGGTTGAGCCTCATTTAAATAGGCTTTGTCCATCCTTAAACCTTTCCCTTCCCTCCCAATGCCATGATTCAGCCAAATGAGGCAGGTGTATATGTAACCCTATGTGAATCCAATAACTGTCCCTCATTCTAAAGAGGAGAGACTGATAGAACATTAAAAAAACGAATATATGAACATAAGTTGATGCCAGGCGAGGCAGTACTACATCCAGTAGTTTTAACCACATTTACAATTACAACCACCAAATAGATTATTCAAAGCCCAAATTATATATAATTGTAAATATTTCCATAAAAGAAAAATTATAGAATCTATACTAATAGGAGAAATTCATAATTTTAATCTTTCGGCTGGTCAATTTAAATGTAGCTCTTCTTCTCGGAACCTGATCGTAAACAGTTTAGTGAATGATCATTGAACCACAACTCTGAATTATGACCCTTTTTCTCCGTTTTTTTTTTATTTTGTTGTGATTTTGAGGTGTTTAGTAACTTGTGTGTTTATTTCATTCCCAGTATACGACTGAAGAGGGGATGGTAGACTTCATACCGAAAAAAATCTCATAAATTCATTCTATGCTCCTATTTAGTAGTTTTACTATAATATACCATCACTCGCTATTGAGTTCTTTCACTTATATATATATATATATATATATATATATATATATATATATATATATATATATGTGATAGAACGAGTTGAAGCTGCTATCCCATATTATTTAAAACCACGATGCTGCCCACGTGCATCTTCGATTCGAGGCTTGGAGTCTTATCACAGCTACCGGATGTCAATTTTTAAACAAGGAGGTTATCGTCCCCCCGTTCGCCCCCATACGCCGACCTCGCCAGATCGAGTTAGGCTTATGAGCAGATAAGGCATTGTTCTCCGGCCCGGCTGTGGGTTCCCTCCAAGCTTCCACTCCATTTTCCCCCACGCCAAGGAGATGTCCTGGCTATTTATATGGAAACTTTACCACTAAGATCAGATTGGAGATCCAGATTTTCGTCGCGAAACATCACCACGACCATCTCTCCCTTTGTGCGCCAAGGGACCTCGACCTCGAGATTCACCATCACTTGTCCAGAAGGAGGACAATATTCCTTGAGTGCCAAAGGTTCGAGCCTTTCCGACGCCAAGTCCCCAAGGCTTCCCCCCCCTGTTGTTCAGAGGAGAACAACATTAGAACAGCCATTGTTCTTGAGCCCGTAGACAAGAGACGGTTCTCACCCCCCCCCCCCTTGTTCAGAAGAGAACAACCTAGAACAGCCATTGTTCGTTTTGAGCCCTTCGCCAAGAAACGGTTCTCATTCCCCCCTGTTGTTCAAAGGAGAACAGCATTAGAACAGCCATTGTTCGTTTTGAGCCCTTCGCCAAGAAACGGTTCTCACCCCCCCCCCTGTTGTTCAGAGGAGAACAACATCAGAACAGCCATTGTTCTTGAGCCCGTAGACAAGAGACGGTTCTCATCCCCCCCCTTTGTTCAGAAGAGAACAACCTAGAACAGTCATTGTTCGTTTTGAGCCCTTCGCCAAGAAACGGTTCTCACCCCCCCTGTTGTTCAAAGGAGAAGAGCATTAGAACAGCCATTGTTCGTTTTGAGCCCTTCGCCAAGAAACGGTTTCCCCCCCCCCCTGTTGTTCAGAGGAGAACAACATTAAAACAGCCATTGTTCTTGAGCCCGTAGACAAGAGACGGTTCTCATCCCCCCTTTGTTCAGAAGAGAACAACCTAGAACAGCCATTGTTCTTCAAGCCGTTCGTCGAGAAACGGTTCTCCTTCCCAAGACGCCACGTCAGGATCCTTTTATCCCCCCCCTTCGGCTGGAACTCGCCAGCGGACCGAAACTCCTTTGCGCCACCTTCCCCTGCACCACTAGTGCAAAAGTTACGTAAGCCAAACGTCACCTTTGAGTACTTAACCCTTTTGTCAATTCTATCCTGTGCTTTAAATGGTTTATCGAACCATCCCATCTCTTTAACTCGATATTTGTTTTACCTTTTTTTAAATCCTTTAAATCCTCGGATTAGCCGAGCCCCCACGACCCTTTTCATTCTCTGTTATGTCAATATTTTCCGTCTTGTGTTTATTGATAGTTATTATTAATAAAACTCTATTTTATTAATGATAGCAATATTATTATCCTTGAGCTCAGTTCCACTTTTTAAGCATATCGAAGATACATAATATCGGCTGCCAGACAGTAACGCACTCTAAAGATAATTAAGGAAGTTCCCTCAACGAATAGTGTTATATATGGTATCGTCGGGAGTCATTCTACGACATATATATATATATATATATATATATATATATATATATATATATATATATATATATATATATATACTATTTAATTTGGTATCAGGTGTGTAAGGTTTAACGATATATCTTTGCAAACACTGGTCTCAGTCGAGTAAAGCATAGTGTTATTCGTTATAATAATAGAATATAGTAGTTCCCTTTTGTTTTAACGATTGCTATCCCCCTTTTTTTTAAACTTAAGAAGCTGGAGTAGCTCAAGGAACTGTTATAATAATTTGTTTGTGTTTTTTTTGTGATTTTAGTCAGTGGTTATTTAGATTGAGAAACCAAGTACGAATAGGTCAGTGCCCATATTTAGGTAGGCTAATTCTATAGAGGCATAATTCTTGTTGCAAGGAATTTTAGTTGGTTGACTAGTGCGCCCCCAAGTGCAAAGATGACTCAGTTTGAAATCTTTAAAGCGCAAGGAGAATCCTTGGGACTCTCCGGAAAAGAACTAATTGAGTACATTCAAGAGGAGCAAAGAAAAGAGGAAGAAAGAGAAAAACAAAGAAAAAAGGAAGAAAGAGAAATACAACGAGAAGAAAAAGAAAGAGAAATACAACGAGAAGAAAAAGAAAGAGAAAGAGAGGAACGGATAAGACAAGCTGAGCTTCAGATTGAATTAGCTCGGATCAAAAGCAGAATTTCAAAGAAAAAAGGTAGAAAGAGAACGGGAAAGAGTAATCCAACGAGAAGAACGAGAAGGAAAAATACAACGAGAAGAACGAGAAAAAGAAATCCAACGAGAAGAAAGAAGGACGGACTCGCGCTCCTTCCCAGGAAAGCTGACAAAGTTTCCGAGCCCCGTAAAACCCCAAAACTTCTTTCCCCAAAACCAACAACGGGACTCCAAACCTCCCGTTAAGACTTCTCCTCCATCTCTCTTCCCGAAGCGACCAACCATATGCTTCACCTGTGGTGTAGAAAACCACATGAGCTGGAATTGCCCCCCAAAATTCTAGGCTTAAAAGCGGACCAGCCCACCAAGTTCACCAGATTAATGCAACCCCGGCTCCCCCGGTGGTGCAGACCCAAGCAGAAACTTCTCCCCCTCCGTCAGGCCACCAGGTAAATTTTGTTTTTGGTAAAAGTTCATCGGGAACTTTGAAATATGAGGAGGGCAGCGTGGACAGCTGCCGAGTATCGACTCTCGTCAGGAACACAGGATGTACGTGTTTCATCGTGTCCGACGAACTCCTCCCAGTGGCCTCTAACCACGAAAAATTTGCGGTGGTACATGACCACCTTGGGCGGGCGAACCGATTCCCCGTCGTTAGATGTTACCTGCAGTGTCAATATTATAATGGCTGGGCTGAAGTCATTGTAGCACCCATACACTTCTGTTCCGTACTTATAGGGCAGAGCCCCCAAGTAAGTTTCGACCCTGTGTTTCAGGCCGCCCTTCCTCAAGGCCGAGATAAGAAAGAAGCCCACGAGCCCGTCCCCAGCAGAACCCCGATACCGTCCGATTTCTCGGAGACCCCTAACCAGGACTTTAGGACGGCAAAAGAGGAGTGTGAATCACTAACACCCTTAGGTGATAAGGCCCCAGACAAGGACACGGAGACTGTCCGTGGACCCCAAGAAAAAAAGAACCCCCAACGCGCCCATGGAGATACCTTCGTAGAACTGGACGAAGCATCGGCGCTTGAAGAGGATTGCCCCGCGGAGTCCCTTAATGTAATCCAGACAGTGTGCATCCAACCTGATGCCGATTACCCTCCTCCTTCCCTACCAGGCGAGTCTTTGGAACCCTCTGACCTGGATAGTGACGCGCAGCTGACACCACGTCAGAAGAGTCAGCTGCAAGAACTAATTAAATGGAATCACCATTTACCCGCCCTATTAGCTTTTTTTGAGTTACTGAGTAAAAATGGCCTCAGGATTGGCCCCAGCAAATGCCGTTTTGCTCACGAAATCCATCAAATATTTGGGTTTCAAAATAGGACAAAGCAAGTTAGGTCCCCACGAGAACAAGATTAAGGCAATCGCCCACATGCCCCTCCCGATTACAAAGAAGCCATTAAGATCGTTCCTAGGATCAGCTTCTCCCTATCAGCGATTTGTTCCGAATTTCACTGCAATTTTGGCCCCCCTATGCCTCCTTCAGGAAAAGAATTTCCCCGATCGTTTACGTTGGAATGATGTCGCTGTTTCCCATTTTAATCAGCTCAAAAGTAAGTTCATTTCTGCCCCCATTTTAAAGTTGCCCAACCCGGAAAAATCCTTTGGGATTAAGACCAACGTGATCAACGAGGGCATTGGAGGTGTACTCCTTCAATACGTGGATGACGGAACGAGTCATCCAGTTGCATATGCTAGTCGTCAATTATTACCACGCGAAAAGAGATATGCCACTAGAGAAAAGAAAGCTCTATCAATTATCTGGGTCATAGACAAATTCAAGCTGTACTTGATAGGTAAAGAATTTCAAATAGGAACCGACCACCGTCCGTTAGCCTATATTAGGAATGTGAGACACTCAAACGGCCGCATCATGCGCTGGAGTTTACTCTTGCAAGAGTATCAGTTTAAAATAAATTAGATAAAAAGTTCCGATAACCAGGTCGCTGACGCACTCGGTAGGAATGCGTTACCGAATAGCGTAGAGTAAGTGTATTCATAGGATTAGTATCTCCCTGTAGGTATATACCGTCTTGTACGACTTAAATTAAGATTGTCTTATAATATAATTAATTAATGTATATCTCTGACTTTTGTAACGCTCAATGTCTAATTTTTTGTATGTATATATATTTGTACCCATTAATTTACGTATAAATTATTTTGTCCCCGTATGTACTAATTTTATATCATTTCATTGTTCCATGCCCCTTTTTTTTATTAAGTTGTATTAAAGGTTATTTTCCCCTGTAATCTAAAATCAAAATAATCATATGTATTGAGGTAATACTAGTTAGGTGCAGGAAGGTACGGTTGGTACAAGAAAACGAGTTCCCCACAACGGAGCTCTATCGTTGTCCCTTCTCTCTTTTTTCGAAGTGACAAATTCCCCTGGAATGGAGGGGTGTGATAGAACGAGTTGAAGCTGCTATCCCATATTATTTAAAACCACGATGCTGCCCACGTGCATCTTCGATTCGAGGCTTGGAGTCTTATCACAGCTACCGGATGTCAATGTTTAAACAAGGAGGTTATCGTCCCCCCGTTCGCCCCCATACGCCGACCTCGCCAGATCGAGTTAGGCTTATGAGCAGATAAGGCATTGTTCTCCGGCCCGGCTGTGCGTTCCCTCCAAGCTTCCACTCCATTTTCCCCCACGCCAAGGAGATGTCCTGGCTATTTATATGGAAACTTTACCACTAAGATCAGATTGGAGATCAAGATTTTCGTCGCAAACATCACCACGACCCTCTCTTCCTTTGTGCGCTAAGGGACCTCGACCTCGAGATTCACCATCACTTGTCCAGAAGGAGGACAATATTCCTTGAGTGCCAAAGGTTCGAGCCTTTCCGACGCCAAGTCCCCAAGGCTTCCCCCCCTGTTGTTCAGAGGAGAACAACATTAGAACAGCCATTGTTCTTGAGCCCGTAGACAAGAGACGGTTCTCACCCCCCCCTTGTTCAGAAGAGAACAACCTAGAACAGCCATTGTTCGTTTTGAGCCCTTCGCCAAGAAACGGTTCTCATCCCCCCCTGTTGTTCAAAGGAGAACAGCATTAGAACAGCCATTGTTCGTTTTGAGCCCTTCGCCAAGAAACGGTTCTCACCCCCCCCCCCCTGTTGTTCAGAGGAGAACAACATCAGAACAGCCATTGTTCTTGAGCCCGTAGACAAGAGACGGTTCTCATCCCCCCCTTTGTTCAGAAGAGAACAACCTAGAACAGTCATTGTTCGTTTTGAGCCCTTCGCCAAGAAACGGTTCTCACCCCCCCCTGTTCTTCAAAGGAGAACAGCATTAGAACAGCCATTGTTCGTTTTGAGCCCTTCGCCAAGAAACGGTTCTCACCCCCCCCCCCTGTTGTTCAGAGGAGAACAACATTAGAACAGCCATTGTTCTTGAGCCCGTAGACAAGAGACGGTTCTCATCCTCCCTTGGTTCAGAAGAGAACAACCTAGAACAGCCATTGTTCTTCAAGCCGTTCGTCGAGAAACGGTTCTCCTTCCTAAGACGCCACGTCAGGATCCTTTTATCCCCCCCCCCCCTTCGGCTGGAACTCGCCAGCGGACCGAAACTCCTTTGCGCCACCTTCCCCTGCACCACTAGTGCAAAAGTTACGTAAGCCAAACGTCACCTTTGAGTACTTAACCCTTTTGTCAATTTTATCCTGTGCTTTAAATGGTTTATCGAACCATCCCATCTCTTTAACTCGATATTTGTTTTACCTTTTTTGTAAATCCTTTAAATCCTCGGATTAGCCGAGCCCCCACGACCCTTTTCATTCTCTGTTATGTCAATATTTTCCGTCTTGTGTTTATTGATAGTTATTATTAATAAAACTCTATTTTATTAATGATAGCAATATTATTATCCTTGAGCTCAGTTCCACTTTTTAAGCATATCGAAGATACATAATATCGGCCGCCAGACAGTAACGCACTCTAAAGATAATTAAGGAAGTTCCCTCAACGAATAGTGTTATATATGGTATCGTCGGGAGTCATTCTACGACAATATATATATATATATATATATATATATATATATATATATATATATATATATATATATATATATATATATATATATATATATATATATATGTATATATATGTATATATGTATATATATATATATATATATATATATATATATATATACATATATATATATACATATATATATATATATATATATATATATATATATATATATATATATATATATATATATATATATATATATATATATATATATCGCCAGTTTGATGGTGTTGTGATTGGTTCTCACATTGCCTCAATTCTCACCCACATTTTTATGTCCAAGCTTGAACAGGATTTTATGAGCTGCTTCCCATTTGCTTATTATAAGCCTCCTTTTATACGAGATATTCATGCGTTTTATGTTAATAAATCCTGTAATAGTTATTCTTATCGTTGTAATAGTTTGCTAGGAGTAATATTTTGTCGGAGACGAAGGTCTATCGCCCCATAGAAAGTCACGAAATATCAATATTTCAACCCGATTCTGCAACGCAAGAATTCTTCCACGACGTCATTTTTGCATGTCATGATAGGTCCACATAAGTCCGTCCGTTTGCTTTTAATGTTAATATTAGCTAATTTTTATTTTCCGACTGAAGAATTATAAACTTAAGGGTAGGAGGCTATTTAAACATGCTTAGTAACTCTATCTTTTTTTCAATATCCTGGTGTTAATCTGTAGAATTCCAAAACTAAACATGTTTAGATAACCTATTGCGCCTAACCTTTAAAATTGTTGCTTGGAAAATACTACTTACTAGTGCTTACGTCCCGAATAAATAGCAGCAGATAATCAATTGCCTTCACCACAAAATAACGAAAAAATGTAGAAATCCCCTTCTTTAATTACTCACTTTATAGTCCGTTGCTATTCAAGTTCGATCTCAACGAAACACGTACACCTTCGATAACACTCTCCTCATTGTACTTTCGCTTCCCGTATTTGGTCTCGTATATTTACACCCGTTTTCCTGGACAGCCGATTTTCTCAAAGCGCCTTTCGAAATAATGACTGATCACGTACTGATTTCGGTAATACTTCAGATTCGAGGCGCACGGTAGATGGCGCTGTTAGTCGGCTACAATTTTGGGCTACAGCATATCTCTTATGACGTCAGACGGTAGCGTCAGATGTGACAATCACTGCGTTATATTTTTTTTTTGTTTTGGGGATTTGTAACTTTTAGTCTATTATTTACTAAATATATGCGCTCTGCTCATTTATAGTTTTTTCTAAGTTAGGTGAGGTTTCTTGATGTCTTTTATTGTTTTTTGTTTTGTTTTTGTATTTTTTGTTTACTGCGAACGATAACAGCTTCTTACTGGCAACATCGTAGCTTATAAATAGGACCCGTTTCGCAAATGTTTTTCTTTCGTTATTGTGTTTTCGTGCTCTCCATGTGCTTCTTTGTTATTCGAATTCGGCTTTACTTTGTATGATCGCGAAAAACTTCTAGATTATCTAGAGGTGCATAAACTAATCAAGAAACCTATAAAAGTAAGAATTGTTTGTTATTATGTTAGGCTTTTCTGCCAGTAAAAAACTGTTGGGGAGAAAAACTCCCCAGTAAATTCAATGGGACTGCTCGTGGGGGAGATATCACTGTAGGGGAACCAGCCTGCGATGATCCTGAGTTTCAATCAATTAAGGGGGTCTGGGGGCGCAGCCCCCCCAGTATATACTCGTATACAAAAAAATATTACGCTGATATTGTTCACAGCTGACGTCATAAGAGATATGCTGTAACCCAAAATTGTAGCCGACTAACAGCGCCATCTACCGTGCGCCCCGAATCTGAAGTGTTACCCTGATTTCATTATAAGTCAGTTTTTGTAAACCAATACACAACCAACTTGAATAGTTATAAGGTTATTACAAAACCAAAAAAAATCAAAACGAACCGACGGACCGATGACCGAGCGACAAAGTGAGATATAGAGCTGCACGCGACTAAAAAATTCATTCATAACATTTAAAGATGATTCATGGAAGAATTTTTGCGTTGCAGAATCGGGTGGAAATATTCACTTTTCCTTCCCTTATAACCTTATAAGGCGTAATACAAACTCTCCTGAAACAACTGTATCTTAGATTTTATGTATGTAGGCAATGTACTTCCAGCCTCCTTTTCATTCCTTGAAAGGATCTTTAAGAATTTAGACGAAAGCGCTCGGAATCGTTTTTCACTTTTCATTTGTGGGTGTATTATATGTCGTAGAATGCCGAGCTAATATATATATTTATTTGTTTTATTAACTTTTAATAAAACAAATAACTTTAAATTGAGGCGTAAGTTAGTGCCTCGGTGATCGCATGAGGATCGGGCTCTAAGAGTGCTAAACTTGATTTTTATTCTAGTGAATGAATAAACTGGGTTTCTTTCTTAACCTTATCAAATATTGCCACTTCAACTCGTTCGGGGTTTATTAAAACAGTGCATTTACTAAAGAAAAATAGACTTTAATCAACATAACCCACCTCACTAATTAACATTAAAACACAAAGATCTAACACACGTATAAAAAAAAAATGGGATTACAGGGCTAGCTCTCGAAATAAATTTTTACGGGAGAAATAATTTTTAAGTTAATAGTTTTGTCCTTAGTCAGACATCCAATAAACTAATTTTTATGCACGGGGACATAAATAACAAGATTATTCTTTACTTACATAAGGTAATGGAGATTAATACCAGTTTTCAGTAAGAATATCGTTGAGGATTATTGTTCCTGAGAGTCGTAGCTTGAGTAGTTTGCAGTTTGCTCCCCAAGATGGCGCTACAAGATGACGTCATGCGGAATTTCGAGTTGGCGTAAGAGAATCAAAACAAAGACGCCGATGAGTAGGGTTGGTTCTCGTACGTTTATGACCTTGAAACGGTTTCTAATCTTGTGATATGATTATATTCTTTTCTAGCGATTTGGGTCTCGTTTGTATAATTTCGATTTTGGATGAGAAATCTATTTAGTTTGGAGTTGTCAAACTCAGATAGAATAAGATTTGGAGTCCTCAATCTGTGTCGGTTGATACTCACTAATCTTGGGGCTCGAACGGCGCCGAGCTTCCTTGGTACAATCTGGTATTGTACAAGGACTGCAAATTCTCCTTAACTTGCAATAACTTTGTACCGGGGATTTTTTAGTCTTCTTGTCGAACTCTAAAAATCTTTTGTCAACCGGTGACTTTCTTGTCTCTTCGGTGGGAATGAACAAAAAGCCACGTTTACACGGGTCCTCAGGTTATATACCGGACTTACTTCCGCTGAGGTGGGTGGGGAGGTGGATGGGGGGGGCTCGCAAGGTGGGACCTCGGGTTGGTCTGCCGCCCTTTTGCGTCTTGTGGGTAGGAGAGGGGGTAATACGAGATCGGCAGTTTGCACTTTTGACTCGGTTGTTTATAAGTCCACCCTCGAAGTGCCTGCCTTTTGAGCTGAGGTCAGGAATCAGTCTCGTATCACTTACCATTTTGCTCGTTCTCCTATGTTACCGGAGAACCTCGAAGGGGCAAAGCTAAACCCAGATGTCTTTAGTTATTTTTTTCCGTTAGAATCGATACATATATATATATATATATATATATATATATATATATATATATATATATATATATATATATATATATATATATATATATATATATATATATATATATATATATATATATATATATATATATATATATATATATATATACATATAAATATATATACTAATTTCTTATTATACCTCTACATATATATATATATATATATATATATATATATATATATATATATATATATATATACATATATATATATATATATATATATATATATATATATATATATATATATATATATATATATATATATATATATATATATCTATCAGGAAAATTAAAATGAAAATTATCATAAATTTGTGGAATGAAAGGTGTTTTGTGTAGCCAGCTGTTGGCCTCGGTCTCTCTTCTTGGATTAAGATAGCTCCCAATATGTGAATGCGAGTGGGGTTCAGTTTTTCTTTTGATTATGGTATTTTCCACTAAAATTTCTCTTGAGAGATTGGTTCTGTGCTCTATTAAATAGCGATTTTTGATAGCGCCGTTTTTTAAATGCATGGTAAGTCGACGAGATAAAGATGGGGTTGTGATTCCAATGTATTTATTCGAATAGTGAAGTTTGCAGTCTTCACGAGGGCAATTAAATTCATAAATACATTAGATGCTTTCATTCCTTTTTGTTTTGTTTGTGTTATTTTTAATGATGTGATTGCTAATTTTCTTGGTTTCGTAGTATATTATCAATTTAATTTTTCTTCTGGGTTTGTATATACATTTTATATATTGTTGTATAATATTTTGATTATTCTTTCGTCCGTTGTATATGAATCACTCATATGGTTTTATAGAAGACATTTATTAAATGTTTTGTATTATCTTCCTTTTTATTCATATGTAATTGTAGGGAAGTTGATATCCCACCCTAAAAACAGAGGCCCCGTTCCGTCACCACAACGTCCTGGTATTTGGCGGAGTAACCCGATTACTTAACTCCTCTCTCCCCTCGCCTCGAAGACCACCCAATAGGCCTTTGCACAACCACGACATGCACTTATCATCATATTTCGAGTTCGGCGAGCCTAACATTCGTTAAACCGGCAATATTTTCCCTAAGAGTTGGTATTTAATTTTACTTAATTGACAAAATTAGAGGAGCGTTGACCAAAATACAGAAGGTGCCTTTAGGGCTAAGTGAAAGACGCTCGGAGAAGCACCGTTAGAGGAGGAGGCTTAATTCCGAAGACTTCATCCCCCCTAACTATTTTCCCTACCTCCAGTGGTGTAGTAAAGTATATATGCAGATAACTGTAGAAGAACGAGGGAAGATCAAGTTAGTCATCGAGACGACGAAGTCAGGCTAGATTGCCCGGCAACCAACGAAAGGAGCATAGAAGAAGCTCATCCTGAGCCAGTTCCTGGTGGTCACAAGGAAAATTAGCATCTTGTCTCGAGAAGATCAAGTTAGCGATCTAGACGACGAAGTCTGGCTAGAGTCCCCGGCAACCAAACGAAAGGAACATAGAAGAAGCTCATGCTGAACCAGTTCCTGGTGGCCACACTGAAATTTAGTTTAGTTTGTATTGAGAAACAAGCTCAACCATCTCTCGTTAGAGAAACCCCCTATCTCGGTTTACAACAAAACCCAGAGATAGTCCTTGCCATTGAGGAATTCCCCAAAGTGAACTCCCCAGAACACTCCCTATTCGTCAAATGATTCACTCGTTTGCTCATCGCTTGTTAGTGCGAATCATTCCAAGATTAACCAGAAGATTGGAAGAAGCAGACTTTCACGGCCCCGTTGTTGAAATCAGCTGACTAAGACAACGAGCTTAACGCCATCCGTCGACCGCACCAAAATCAGATCTCCGATCAGCCAAGCAGCTGGACGCTCTGTTAATACGTTCACGCACCTGGTCGCAAACAATATTCTTGCGTCTACATAAAAATTGAGGCCAAGGTCAGTCTCCAACCAAATTGCCGTGTGGTTGTTTAAAGGTAAATATATTCCATTATATTTTTTGAAGGTCAATTAGCGTCCAAAGTAAAGTGAGCTTTGGGTCAACCATTACTTTATATTCATTTGTTTAACTTAGTGAGTCTAACTTAAACTCGTTTAATTCATAGCTGTATAGTTTGTTTTGTTAGATTTCTCTTATGTGTTTTTTTATTTTGTAATTAAAAATCTATTTTCTTAGAAGTATTTAATTCAATCCCCGAAACGCTGAGCATGGCACTAAAAATTCTTAAAGATTAAAAGTAATAACGTAATAATAATAATAATAATATAGCACTCTTAGAGAAAGCGTAATCAAGGAGTTTTTGAAGTACGTAATAAACCTCTACGTACGTACACCACCACTCGGTCCTTGCAATCTCGCGACAGTAATGTATAGTGTATTTTAAAGTTAAGATATCGAAAGCCTAAAAATTCAAATGCATACATACATTTTTTCTCACTACATGACAAATCCGTTAAGATATCTGATATTTCTTCTCTCTTTCTCCGAGCTTATAGAACGTGCGACACAATCTTCCTTCAGGATTATATTAAACACCTTATCTGCAATTTCATGGAACTAAAATATCCAATTCACTTCATAAATAGAGGCCATTCGAAAGCACGAAAAAACCTTCTATGCCACCTCAAGCCACGAAGGGACGATTAAGAAAAAAGGATTTGATTCCCATATGCTCTAGTCATGGCTTCTCTAAAATCATATGCAAACGGAAATAACATAAATATTACATTTACATATTCTAATATCATTTGAAAATCCTTGACTAGACTGCGCCCAATCAATCTCGATGCTAAAGTTTACAGTATACCATGCTATAATTGCAAATTAACATACATCGGAGAGTCAGGCCACTTTAATAACAGGATGAAAAAATATTTAGCTGATATCAGAAGGTGTACAAACTCTTTAATGCTCTTTACACACATGCAAAAGCACGACCATAGAATTAATTTTAACCATACAAAAATCATTTATAAATCAATCAATTATATTAAGAGGGTAATTGCGGAATCCATCATCATCAACAAAGTTGATAATTTCAATTTAACTGAAGGGCAATACAAATTTAACAAATATATATCGAATAGAGTCTTCAATCGTATTTATAAGCCCCCGGACGCAATGCGGCTCGGAGATTAGCAACTCTCCAGATTGTTTCCGATTCCATTTCACTTTGTTTAACTTGTCATTCACGCCAGATTCACTCGAGATTTTTTTTAGATTGTTTCCTGCTCTTTCATTTTGTTTAGGATGTGTCTTACCTTATATAGACTGTGCTCCTTGCCTAGTTTCTTTATTATTATTTGAAAGTGGCATCTTGCCGAAACTAGTCCGATAGTTATAAATAAAATCTTGATTCAAATATTGTGGTTTACCATTATCTTTCACTGATATACTATACATCACGCCAATGGGATATCTTCCATTATATATATATATATATATATATATATATATATATATATATATATATATATATATATATATATATATATATATATACGGGTAGCCCATAAGGCCCAGGACACTCGACGTACAACCTTTGTATAAATATGTTATTAACGGAAAATAAATGTAAGAGTCATTGTTATGAAACACGTACTTATCTCAATGGTCTAGAGCAGGGTTGTCAAACCTTTTTCCCAACGGGCCAAATTAGAAATCTAAGTATATTCCCCGGGCCACAGAGGTACTTAAATATATATTTTAAAAAGTTCAATGATATATATAAATACAAACAAAATACTGTATATTAACAGTAAAAAATTAAATTAGACTTATACAAAATAAAAAAAATCAATGTGATTTGGGACATTGACTTCCTTTTATGTTATTCTCAATAACTGGTTTGCCATGTCAATGAAAATATACCTAAAAATACCCCGTAAAAATAAAAAAATCTAAGTAAACAGTGGGTCGCATGAAAATATTCAGTGGGCCGCAATGCAGCCCGCAGGCCCTGGGCTGGACGTTCCTGGTCTAGTGGATCAGTATGCGCGCTTTCGTTGTCTTGACATAACAGCCACAGAAGCTGCGATAGGTGCACATGATTCCTGGCGATTTTGTGGTTTTCTATTCTTTTCTGGTCCAAGACAGATCCACTTTTTTCCATACGTACAGGTTGCTTCTTGAAGGTGCTTCTTTTCCGAACCTTGCGTTAAAAGCTCCTCGAATGCTTGCCATAGTCATGTTATTTCAGGATCTTTCATGAACCCATACTGAAGCCACCAGCCGTTCTTCAATCGTATAATTACTTGCATCCGTCATTATCTGCCATTAATCTGTACAAATATAAATACACAATTAATCACCTCAGAACTAAATAAACTAATTTCTTGGCCCAACATTTCCTAGGGCACTATGTAACTGTAGTGTCCTGGTACTTATGGGCCAACCAATATATATATATATATATATATATATATATATATATATATATATATATATACAATTCTTATTCCTCTTGTACTATATATATATATATATATATATATATATATATATATATATATATATATATATATATATGGATATGAGAAACTCTCAATGTAGCCCGTGAGTAGATCAATAATTGCAAAAATCCCACAAGAAAATGAAAGGCGGATTTCAATTACCTTCGAACTTGTTCAGTTGATTATAATGAAATGAATAAGTTCAAAAGTACTTGGAATCCGCCTTTCATTTTCCTGTGGGATATTTTGCATATATATATATATATATATATATATATATATATATATATATCGTCTTTTTATAAGAAGAAACAACCATATTACATAGATTAATGAAAGAAAGAAGAGAGAGCAAACGGAAGAAAAAAACAAACTATTTTAGCCGTAAAAGAATGTGAATTAATAAGTGTGGTTCGAACTAATGCCACTGAGCACTCTCGCATTTCAGGCTACCAATCTACATTTGTTGAAGTCGTTAGTGCGGGAAGGCTTATTACCATAGAATGTTTTCTATGGTAATAAGCCTTCCCGCACTAACGACTTCAACAAATGTACTACATTGCCATTTAATAATAATATAAATAGTTTAAAGGACATATTTGGAAAAGCGGGTATTAATCTAGCCTTAAAATATAATAATTCCTTAAACCAATTGATGATGGCCAGGAAACCCAAAGAACATCCTAACATAGGAGTATATGCAATACCATGCATCGATTGGCATAATAAAGTTTATATAGGGGAAACGGGAAGAAATCTAGACAAGAGATTGTACGAACACAAAAGAGATATTAGAGTGGGCAGCGAAAGCAGTGGAATATTTTGCCATGTTAGAGACAAGAATCATACGATCGATTTCAATGGAAGTAAAATGGTATTTAAATCGGCTAACTATGTTAAGAGAAGAATCGTAGAATCGAGCTTGATATCGTCAGTTCCTTATTTAAATCGGCTAACTATGTTAAGAAAAGAATCGTAGAATCGAGTTTGATATCGTCAGTTCCTAATTTAAATCAATCTGAGGGTCAATTTTCTTTTAATCCTGTAATATAAACAAAATAGTTAAATGTCAACCCTTCACTATGTTTAGGCCTACCCCCCCCCCCTCAGATTAGCTACAAGTAGGGAATTTGAAGAAAACAGAGGGGATCTTGTGTTATGCTTATATACACTCCTCTTATATGTTCTACCCAGTGTCAGTTGAAAAAGGGTGTGAGATACATCGAAACTGTTCTGAATTAAATTGTCTTCGGATAATGTGGTTTAATTCCTCATATATATATATATATATATATATATATATATATATATATATATATTATATATATATGTCGTGGTACGCCACTCTATATCATACACTACTCCTTTATTATGTGGGGGTGACCTAATTACCTACTGCAACACGAACCGTTGAATGACTGTTCTCAGGGATTACAGACTTGAAGGTCAAACTTAAGGCGTTTGGGTTTCAAATCCTCAATAATCAGACAAAGTGCATAATTGGTTGGCGAAATTTAATTGAATAGGCCGAAAGTATCGTTTAAGATTAGTTAAAGATGAAACAACAAAAATGTGATTTTACTTACAAAGATCAAAATAAGAATAATAATAGCCAAATGGGAATTATCTAATTTAAAATAGTGTCTTGATAATTATTATGAGGAGGAATTTTCAAATAAAGTTAATTGATTAGCGGTACTAGGCTCAGATCAAAAAGGTGACTTGACAATACTAATATTGGAGGGGTTTCTGTCTTACGGGTCGGTGACTTCGAGGAATGTCCTTCTTGCGATGAGGCGAGTCGGGAACGATCCGATGAGGCAAATGGGGCACAATCCGATGAGGCAGATGGGGAAGGATCCGATGAGGCAAATGGAGCACAATCCGATGCTGCAGGTGGGGCACGATCCGAACAAACCTTCCGATGAAGATAGCCAATCTTCAAAGATGACATTTGACGGGAAATGTGGGATTACTCGTAATTCCAAAGGTAATCGATGGAGATTTTCTTCGGTTCGATTAAACGAAGGGAGACTGTTGCGCAAATTCAAAGGTTTGCCGTTTACAGAAGCTACCAATTAACTGGGGTAGAATCACGGCGGAAAAAGTCTTGCTGTCTGACGAATGCTCACTGAATTTAGACTTGAGACGATGAGAACGGCCTTGACGTGGGTGCTGGAATAATCGAGCTACAGTAAACCCCTAGTATTTGTATGCCCAATTCTGAGGGGGAAGGGGGAATTTTGAGAAAGGAGTGAAAGCTCCAGACATCTTAATCCGGTGGCGTAGTCGATTCATCATTTAGCAGCAAGGTGCGAGAAACAACGGCTCTTCCTCGCCTCGTCACCGGGGAAAGAGGAGGCTTGGGACGAGTTGGCAGGATTGGGTAATATTTCCTCAATGTGTTTAGGAGTCGAAACTTCGTGAATGTTCGAACCTGAAGTGACGTTGCCCATTGCGGGATACCATCGCACGTGGTTTCAATTAAATTGGGAGGGGGGGGGGGGTAAGAGGTTGTTCTTTTACAATATATATATGTATACAGGATTTAGACAAAATAATTAGAACAGTAGAAATTATATTACGAATATCCATCCTAATTCTATTGTGAGTATTTTTTTTTATTGTAGATACATAGTTTTATATATCAACTTCAATGATTATTTGCATTTCTTTTTTAGATCGTTGTATAGATGCTAAGATGCGTCACCACACTGAGTTCGAGAAAGGGTAAATTGAGGAGCTCGAATTGCAGTAGCTTCCTTCACCAGAAAAGTTAAATTCCTTGTTTTTTCGAGAGCTATCATATCAAGGACAATGACAGAATTTAAGAAGCAGGGCGGAACCTGCAGCAGGAGGTTTAATTGCGGCGGGACTTCGAAGCTCGCTGATAGAGAACGACGAGTGTTAAAACGCATTGTGGAAAACCCCCTGACAACTGCCCTTCAAGTGACTCCAGAGTTGAATCAACATCTCAATGTCCCAATTTCGAATAAAACTGTTCGTCGTGAGCTCAATAAAGCCAGATATCATGGAGGAATCGCCATCAAGAAACCTTTGCTTTCTCATCAAAACATTCAGAATAGACTAAACTGTTCTAGATATCACAAGGACTGGTCGACAGACCAATGAAAATAAGTAATATTCTCCGACAGTCTAGTTTTTCTCTTTTCTCCACTGCAGGGCGAGTGTGTGTGTGGAGGCAGCCCTAGGAATCTTTTAATCCTGACTGCCTTCTTCCTACAGTAAAGCACGGAGGAGGGTTGGTGATAATTTAGGCAGCCATATCTTGGAATTCCCTTGGTCCAATCGTTGCCCTACATGGTAGGCTCAACAGCAACGAATATCTGAATATTTTGGAAGATCAACTCCATCCCATTGTCCAGACATTATTTTCTGATGGTGAGTGTTTTTTCCAAGATGACAATGCCCCAATACACACCACTCATGTGGTTAAGAATTGGGATGAGGAAAATAAGAGTGAGGTACAACACATGGAGTTGCCCCCACAATCACCAGTTCTTAATATTATTGAGCATTTGTGGTGCGTCTTGGAGCCACAAATTAAAAGTCGTTACCCTCCACCATCGTGTCTGAAACAGCTGGAACAGGAATTGCAAGAAGAAATGGCTCAAAATTCCTCTCAATTTAGTCAGGAAGCTGCATGAATCAATTCCAATAGGCATCGATCCTGTTCAGAAAGCAAAATGAGGACCAACTCTGTAATAAATTAATATTCATTTAATTTAACACGTGTTCCAGTTATATTGTCCAACCCATATATATATATATATATATATATATATATATATATATATATATATATATATATATATATATATATATATATATATACAGTCGCAGCCAAGTTTTCAGACATATCGGATATTTCAGTAAATTAAATTAATGGTTGGTCGTAAAGTTTCTATTCGCCAATCGAAATGAATAGAAGAGTAAATAAGAGAGATATACCACAAGCAATCAACTAGAATGAACAAAATACAAAGTTTTCCAGAGCATGTAAAGACAGCCATATATAACAGATAATAAAATTAATCTTTATGAAAATTATTGCTCATTGCATGCTGGCCGATAGCGTCTTACGGCCTCTTTCAGCTTGTACCAGAGGCTTTCCAGTGGATTCATATTCAGAGACTGAGGTGGCCAGTCCATCTTGTCCCCGAAACACTATGGTGGACGCATAGTTGTGACACGAGGCCTTGTTCTACTGGAAAATCACATTCCCGGCAGTTCTCTAGAGGTCATGGCCTGAGGGTAGTATGTAATCTCTCAGAAAAACTTGGTATTTCTTCGAGTTCCTAAGACCATCGCAAACGGTGAGACAAACCAACTTCTCTAACACAGGAATGTGATCCGCCGATCCTTTGGGTGATTTATCAACGACTGAGACCCTCCGTGTGCAGCGTGCGTATCAGATTTCTTTCCTCCACGTGTTTTCGCCATTACATATTATTATCAGATCCTATCGACGTGGAATATCATATTAATCAATGAATATTATGTTTTATGAACACATTGTAACTGTAGCATACCACATACTGATATATTTTAATAGCATCGCCATTTTAAATATTAAAAAAAAGCTTATAAGGAACCTTGTACATATATTTTGCTTTCCAGATGTAATGGACAAATGCGTGTAAACCTGAACTAAAAATTTCATCGACATACACTAGGAATAAGAAAATATCGAGGTGTCGCAATACTTTTGGCCGCGGTTCTATATCGAAACAAAACAAAAATGCAAATGAGTTTGAGAAAATTAACGACGGCTTAAAAAAATACATAATAAGTGAAATACGATTCAAAAAGCGCCAAAACTGAAACAACGAAAGGACAAGCAAAATTTAAAACAGAGTAAAACATCCACAAATAAATCGTCGAATTGTTAATATAAACAAATCAATAAAGAAAACAACCAAAGAGATCGTATTGACGACCATAGCCTTGTCGTATATTTATCAAAGTGTTCCTTGGTACTTTGGTCATTTGAATTGTTAGCACTGTCAGAGTTTCGGGAGGTAGGTTTGCTGCCTACAATAGGTACTAGTTGGCAAACTGGTAAGATACTGGTCAAACATAAGAAAAAGAATCCAATGGGGAATATATATTAAGAGGCAAAACAAAGATATCTTTTGAAAGCTTTAACGCTCTGGCATCTAATTATAAACATCGACATTTAAGAACCTCATAATCACTATACATCAAAAATTATAAACATAATCTAAATGATGATGCAAGTTTAACTCATTTGTAAATATAAATATTTATTATCTTAACTATAATTGTTTATGTGGTTGTATGTCTTAAATGATGATAGTTAGTAGAGTGTGCTCTAAGAAAAAGAATTGGGAATGTTCTGAATTGCATATAAAAAAAGTTCTAGTCCTTTCTAATCAGGTTCCCCCAAATGTAGTAAAAAAGGGTTCGACTGAGTAAATATAGGCAAAGGGAGTATTTTCTGTTTTTGTTGGGAATATTGTTTGTCCATTTGCCATTTTGTGCATTGTGACATATAACTTTTAATTTATTTAGCTTGAGACCGTTTTATTGATTTAGTCATTTTTTAAAAACCTCTTTGCATTCGAGCCTCGGCCCTGATGTATATCTTTTCTTATTTGAGCCTGAAAATGAAAATTTTGCCTTTTCGAAATGTTGACTCGAGAATCGAAGATATTCATTTCTTCATTTTGGCTTCCATGCCACGATTAAGTGCAGAGTTCACACCCAATTTTCCTTTCATATATTATTTGAGATATGGGAGTAAGAATATTGAATAAAGAGAAGGATAGCTCTAGGGCGAGAGCATTACGAAGGGTAGAGAGAATAAGGAATGACTGGTTAAGAGCTATTAAAGGTGTGGATGTAGTTTTGACGGTGAGGTCTGGGGTGGTGTAGTCATCTAACAAGAATGTATAGAGATAGAGTTGTGAAGAGAATGTACGAGAGTAAGTGCCAAGGTGTGAGAAGGATAGAAGACTGCTTAAAGGGCGGGTTGATTGGTGAAAGAGTGTTTGAGAAATTAAAGACTGACATCGGAATAAGTAGCGGCTATTTTGTATGTAGGTGTGGTTGGAAGAAGTGTGTGAGGGCGCATGCTTGGATGTTTCTAACCAAGGACATACGAGCACCGCATCGCTATGGAGGACCAAAGAGATAATTTAGCCTGGTAGGGAATATGTGGTGGCAGGGGCTGGTTGTGTTTGAATGGCGTTGACGGGCACCGACACCACTGTGTGCGAAAGCAAGTGACTAAGATTATTATTAATGACACTCATCAACAAATTCCATTCGTATGAACATTAATCATATGAAGCCGGGCAGCCTTTTAAAATATTTAAATTTAGTATCCCTCCATTGTATTTATCCCCGAAGAAAACGGAAAAAGCCGAGGAAATCTTAAAGCCGCAACTCTAGAAAAAAACGAAACGGTATCCTGCAGTCAAACAACGGCATCGGATCTTGTGAGGATCGAAGGTCACTGATCTTACGGTTGTGCTGAAGTACCTGCTGAGAGATTGATGAGTCAATGGAGAGCAGGAAACAGGCTTAAAGGAGTCGTCTATGGCGTATACTGAGATCGGGGTCGATTCGCTCATTTTTAATAGGATTAAAAAAATAATAAAGTTTTTCTAGTACCTCTTTGGATTATAGATAGTGAGAAGCAAATGAATAGAGAAAATCAGCTAGTAGATTTAAGTAATATTAAGTAGTTCTCCACAAATACAATATACATATATGGTTATACCAAAGGTTTGCAGAATTTTGGTTAAAACTATTTAATAGGAAAATTATGTCTTAAATAATAAGAGATTTCTAATATATAACTTACATTTGTTGTTTCACTTTTCTAGGCGATGTTTCCAGCGTCACAACACATTTTCATAATTGAGTCTTTTGATTGTATCCAACCAATTATAACTCTTCTAACTTCCTTTAGGGAGTTAAAACGAGTTCCTTTAAGGTGTTTATTCATATTTTATTCAACGATAGGAAGTATAAAGCTGATGAATTAAGGTTTAATATTAAAAATCAGGCAATAGAGTGGCTCTTATATGACTGAACAGGAACTTCGGGGGATGATAGATCTATCCCGAATTGTACATTTTATGTATTTTCTCAGCAAACCTGTTGAATTAGGCCTTCGCATTCTAACATAATTCGAGGCTACTACTATCCTAGCTAAACTTTCTATTTCTAACTTGACGTGTATATTTCCTCCCTAAAGTAGTCAATCGATTAAAATTTGCTTACCAATTCACATGACTGGTGGAATTTTTCATGTCTTGTCGCTATTCTCTTACTGATACCTTTTTCTCATTAGCAATTTGACTCCAAATGACTGACATAGATTTCTTCCCGATCCAGATATTATTTGCCGCTTTCTGAAGGTTTGCTGATCCCCACTTCATTCAACAGAATGGCGTAAGGCGCTGAATGATCTTCACTTCATTGACAATCATTTCAAACTAAATTCAATGTTATATTCCCAAAAGAGACTAGACCTTGGCAATATATTCCTCAATAATTATAGTTATTATTTATATCTAATCATTACTAATTAAATATTTTGTTCTTCTTTTATTATTATTAAAGGAATAATACCAATCCACAGTGAAAGTCTAATGATAACCAACCCTAATAGACGAGAAAGAAATAGAACTGGTTTGTCGTGGTATGACATTATATTATATCAATGCCATATTATATCTATGAGGGAGGGACCAATAACGTGAAAGCAAATCGACAAAAGGGACGGAAAACCACGAGTTTAGACGGGCTGAGTAGCGAGAGAGTGCAACGAGGTCAGGTAAATTATGGACAATGGCAAAGCTCAAGGTTATTTAAAGAGGCATGAACAAAAATATAATTTTATTTACAAAAAAAAAATTAGAGAATTGATGAGTAAAATTACCTCAGAGAATTAACGGGGAAAATCACATCAGTAAATAAAAGGGGGAATTGTAGTTATAAATCAGGCTATGAAGTTAGAACTTGAGGTATTCCAGGAGGAGACTATTCAAATGGTGGGAGATGGATTAACTCAATTGGGTTACTGAAGGGGGAAGAGGGGCTGGCTTACGGATGACTTCTGCACGTGAGGTGAGGCCGTTCGGAACTTCTGAGCGGGAGGTTGGAGTGATGACGGTTCTCCAAAAGCAAGGGGGGGGGGAAGGCTGGAACTTCCGGTCCAGAGTAGAGTATTTCGGCTAACCGAAATAAGGAGGGCTTCGACAGGAGTTGATGAGAGAAGTCGGAAAAATCACTCAGGGAAGATCGTTCAGTGGAATTACCTCCTTGCTGGAGCTAATTCCAAATACACAAAATAGACTAGCTGTCACTTTGCTTTGTTGCTAGCACTTGACTTGGAACCATGGGGAACTCCTGGGGTCTAGGTGAGACTTCTCAACTATGTGTCTTCTCATGGGAGTCAAACAATATTTATGTCCAAGGCTCTTCCCGAGGGGGAGGGGGGTTAGCGGGAAACAGCTCCACTCTCGAATGGCCTCGAATCTTCTTGCAGAGGCTATTCTAGTCCACGTAAAGGTGAATCGTGGGGGACGTGGTTCGAGGCTACCGCTTGTGGAAGAGGGAGGGGGGGGGGTAGGTTTACCAATTTAGGCCTAACCGGGCCTTCTGCATCGCGTGGAAGTTCCGTCTGCTCAAGAGATTCCACGTGGGGTTCCCTCACATGGTTAAAGAAAAATATAACAACTTTAAAACACACAATAACTACTAAGAAAAAGGGCAAATATCCTTAACTTTATGACGTTAAATTATGATGCTCACCACATTCGAATATTTGGCTGGTAGGTTTATTGCAGTTTTATTGAAACCATTACGAAACACGGATTAAATCTATGTGGCTGCGATTAAGAAGGTTGTATAAGCTGCTGCCATTGGAGAAGATGACTTCCAATTTGCGTTATTCTTTCTTGTTAATGTAAACTGGAGGAAACGGCGAGCAAGTCATTCTCGTAGATCCATATAAATATGCTTCGAAGTTCTTCAAATCTTTATATTGGCAGAATAACTCGATCTTGATGATAATAATCGGAAGACATCTTTTTTGCAATGGTTTTCTACGCTCAGTTTCCCCCAAATATTCGCTGCTCTGATTTATAATTTCTAGGTACTCTGTTTTTGGTTATAGAAAATATTATGCCTTCCCTACGAATGAAACTTACAAAATTTTATTCAATGGGACATTGCTACCAATATTACAAATCATGAAGTAAATAAACATAGCATATGTGAATTATATTACTAGTTTTTCATATCAATATGACGGTTAATATTTAATACACAGCCACATTGTTAATTTGAATCGCATCAATATTGTATTATATCTAATTTTGAACGGAATTTTTCTTAATTAAAATATGATATGTATATTTTATGTTGCTTAATATTAAAGAAAATATGATTGATCCAAATAGCATTCAGTCATTTTTATGCCGTCAAAAAACAGGGCATAAAAACAATGAACACTAGAGCGCCTAATGATCTCTGGCAATCGCCTTTGAATTAGTATCAGTCCCAATACCTAAGCTTGAAAGGCGCGGAAACAAACGTATTAGGGTAGTTAACAAAAAAGGGGAGTGGCTGAAGGCCAGGAAAAAGGGAAACCGATAAATAAGAGTAAGGTCTTGAAAAGATACAGGTGGCCTTTTCAGGGGCGATTCTCTAAGTGGGGTCAGCCCAGAGAACTCTCGTTAGTTCACAGCTTAGAAAGATAAATGAAATGGGGAAGAGTGGAAAAGAGGGAAAATTTGAAGGACAGGCTCCGTTCTCCCGTGAATGAGAAATTGTGTATTTACCTTGATCTGCCTCGGAATTGAAATATTACCATCGACAACCACTGGACCGTACTTTGAAGGGGCGGAAATGGAACGTGTCGAGAGTTTTAAGCAGAGATGTTGACGCGTCGAGATGAAGGTGAATTATACGGGGTTCCATCTGGGAAAGCGGGAGGAAACTAGGGGTGGAGGGAAGGGAAACTTCATTCCCCCGTGTCCTAGGGAGTTGTGGACGTTCATGCGTTCACGCTTGCAAGAGGGGGAGGTGGGGCGAGTATGTCAGCGCACGTGGTAGTGCGGAGAGTGCGCATGGTGTATTTTTGTTACACTCGAACCTAATTCTAGGCTTTCGATGTGAATCATACTAGCTGGTTAAAAATAGCGGTGTGGTGGAGCGAATGTGAGTGTGTGAAGGGGGCCATTCTCCCACCCTTTTTCCCAATACACTCGCCCTCCTTCTGTAAGAATGTGTGTGTGAGTGGGAATGGGTTTTTTTATTATATTTTCTTTTGTACATATGTATTTGATTTCATGTTGTATGAATAAGGTTATTTAACATCTCATGTTTTTTTTATTAGCTACTAAATGTTAAAGATTTTATGAGACAGCGTTAAAGTACCAGAATAGAAGAAAAAAAAAGAAGAAGAAAACAAACAAGAACATTGCCTGCATTTTGCAAGAGCGACTGTAACGAAAATATTTTTGAAGATATTTAAAGAAGATATAAGAAGTCTTCTAATTGTACTTGACTAGATCTTAAAGACAACTGAGCTCCGAGGTGGCAGGCACCATAAGCCCCGCACACCCAATTTTGTCACAAGAGTGACTGCCGACAAGATTTTCCCCCGGGGAAGCCGGCAAATCATAAACCGTGGTACCACGTAAGAAAACTCATCTTTTGTTGTCTCTTGTTTTGGTTGTTCCCTTTTGTATATGCACTCTTAGTATTAATATATATTTTTTTGATTGATTTGGTTCCAAGATAGGATTGGTTTAGTATATATATATATATATATATATATATATATATATATATATATATATATAGGCTCATTGGGTGCATATTTACCCATATTTTTGTAAATATTGTATTTTTTTCTTGTTAGTAAAGGACTGTACATACAATCCGTTTCATTCTCCTTCGATTTCTCACGTCCGGATTAGTGTAGGAAGCGGGTTGAATCGATTGGGGTTAGTCTAAATTTTTTGGCCCACTACATTTGGCGCCCGAATAGGGACGTGAGACTTCGAAACCGGGAGCGTGACGGGATTGGATTGCAGTCCATACCCAATTAGCGTGGCAGGTAGTTTGGTTGTTTTTCACCTTTGTCTATCGCTGTTACTAACCTGGGAGGATGGCTTCTGTGGAACAGGGCCTCCATGATGAGATTGTGAGATTGAGGCTGGAATTGAGGCAGAAAGAGGAGGAATGTATGATGTTGAGGAACGTGATTGATGGATTGAAGAGTGATGTGATGAGTATGGATGAGAAGACTTACAGGATGAGGAAAGAAATGGACGAGAGACAGAAGCAGGTCGACCAACGGATGAAGGACTTGTATGACATGATGAAGGGGTCAAGACCGGCCCCAGGACCCTCAACCTTGACCCCTGCTCCGACTGAAGGGGATGAGACTAATGGGATAAATGGGAGTGTGTGCGAGTCTAGAGAGGATAGGGTGATTATGAGTGATATGAAGGACGGAGAATGGAAGAGAGTTGAATGCAAGAGAAGAAGGAAGAGTGGTGCAAAGGGGAAGGATAGGAAGGTAAGAGGCAAGAGTGTGGACTTATTGTCCCCGGATGAAGGAGAGAGTGATGGTATGATTGATATGAGTGAGAGTGAAGGCAGCTCAAGTGAGAGTGAAGTGATTGTGGGAAAGGGTATTTTGATAAGGAAAGTGCCAAAGCTAGATAGATTTAGGTTCAATGGTGGGAAAAGTGTCGAAGAATTCTTCGGGGAATTTGAGCGATATTGTAAGCTCAAGTACCCGGAGAATAAGGGATACTGGATGAATGTTTTGGGGGAATGTTTGGAGGGAAAAGTATTTAAGTTTTTCCGCGTGATTACAAGTGTGGGGGAACCAAGGTACGATGTGGTGAAGAAGCGGATGATTGGACAGGTGAAACGAATGAAAGAGAGTGTGAAGTATAAAAGGGTAAATGAATTTGAGAAGGCTCCCATGGGGAAAAGTGAAAATGTGAACATGTATGCACATAGGCTTGAGAGTATGGCAAGAAAGAGGTATGGTGATGATGATGTAAATGAATGTAAACCACTGATGAGGAAGTTTTTGGACACGATCCCGCGAAAGGTGAGTGAATGGCTGAGTGGAAAGAAAAAGGAGAGAATGAGACTGACATGTGAACGGTTGATGTGGGAGGATGTGTTGGAGCTGTTGAAAGATGGACAAAAGCGATCTAGAAGAGGATGGATGGTACAGTGTGAATGTTGGAGGTAAGAAGCCCAGGAGCTTTCATCCACCCCAGCAGTATGTCAGCTACAGGGATGCCCTGAAGGCTGCACCAGCTGGAGTGATGTTGAACTTCCTGGGTTGGCAGAATGGATGGGTAAATGGAGGGTGGTCGAATGGAAGGGGACAGATGAATTTCAAGCGTGGGAACGGATATATGAGAGAGAAACCGAGGTATGTCCCAGCAAACGAGAGATCGAATGGTGGGAGAAAGATTGTGGAATGTCATCGGTGTGGAAGGAAAGGTCATATGTTGGCAGAATGTAGGTGGACGTCTGGTGCATGTTTTGGTTGTGGTAAGTAAGCGGCATATGATAAAGGATTGCCAGGAAAGTGTGAAAGAGTGCTTTGAGTGTAAAGAAATAGGCCATTTGAAGAAAGATTGTCCGAGGTTGAATGCTAAAGCAACTGCTGGGGGGAGTGTGAAGTATGCTTGTGGTAATTGTGGAAAGGCTGGTCATTATGCGAGGATGTGTCGTGACCAGAGGAATGTATGTAGCTATTGTGCGATGGAAGGTCATTCAAGTGAAAAGTGTTGGATTAGACTGAAAGCGCAAGGTGTGAATGGAAAGTCTGAAGCGGAAAACTAAATTTTAAGAGGGTACCTAGTGAAGTATCCTCTGGGTGCATGAGTGTGAGTAATGTGTTGGTAAGTCTGTCGAGTGTGAAAGTGCTGTCTGGTAGGAAGTATGAGTGTCTGAGTGTGAAGGTGGAATTGAATGGAATTGAGTGTTTGGCTTTAATAGATTCTGGATTCAAGGCGAGCTTGGTGTATAAAGATGTGTATGACAAGGTTAGCGAGAAAGCCCTCCTGTCTGAGTGCAAGGGTAGTTTGGTAGGTATTGGTAATAGGAGAGTGCCTGTGATTGGAATGATAAGGTCAGCTGTTCGAATGCATGGTATGATGATGAATGAATGTGAATTCTCGGTGATTGATAAGGTGAGTAGTGAGTATGGTGTGATTTTGGGCTATGATTTTATGAAAATGAATCGTATGGTTGTGCATCCTGCAAGTGATCAGATTGAGAGAAAGATTGGTAAAAATTGGGTGTATAAGTTATATGTAGGGAAAGATGGTAGTGTTTTGAGGAGTGTGTTTACTGGTATTGAGGTGACTGCTATGGAGAATGTAAGACTTGTGAAGGGTGAAAGGGTGGCGGTTAAAGTGAGTTGGAGTAAGGATGTTAGTTTAAATGTGGGTGAGAACACCGTGATATTGGATGGAAAGTATGCATATTATAAGGTAAGGCGTGTTGCTTGTGTGTTTGATGGCTTGATGAGAATGAATGATCCTTTTGTATGTGTGCAGGCGGACCCCAGGGTGAAAGGACAGGTGAGGGGTATCCAAGTCGGAAATGTACTAGGACACCTCTCCACTGTCACTGAGGTAGGTATGGATGATAGCACGGATATCAGGGTGAATATTGCGAATGAAAAGACATGTGAATGGATGTATAATGAGGTGAAGGACATGGTTAAATTGGATGGATGTTTGACTGAGTATGAAAGGGAGGATGTGTATCGAATGATATTTGAACGAAAGGGAGCCCTCAGTAAGAGGGATCTGGATTTCGGGGTTGCAAAGCTCCCGGAATTCAAGATTGTCCTGAAGGAGGACTCCCCAATCTATCAGCAGCCGAGGCATTTCCCACGTCCAGTTGCTGATGAGATTGAGGAGCAGTGTTTGGAATTGGAGCAATTGGGAGTGATTGAAGAGAGTGAGAGTGCATATAATAGTCCAATTGTGCCTGTACGTAAACCGGATGAAAGATTGCGTCTGTGTATGGATTATCGAAAGGTGAATAAAAGGACTGTGAAAGAAAGGTTTCCGATGTGTGGGGTATCTGAGTGTGTATATAGTATGCATGGGATGGAGTGGTTTACGAAGCTGGATCTGGTACGTGGGTATTACCAGATGCCTATTGCTGAGGAGAGCCGGCCGGTAACTGCCTTCTCTTCCACAAAGAGGCATTACCAGTTCCGGAACCTCAGCTTCGGGTTGGCTAATGCTCCCGGAGCCTTCCAGCGGGCAATGAATGTTGTGTTGAGTAAGTTTGCGAGTAAGAATGTGATTGCATTTATAGATGATATTTTGATTATGACTGAGACTTTTGAGGAGCATATGAGATTGGTGAATGATGTGTTGAGAACATTGGAGAGTGTTGGTGTGAAGGTGAAAGTGGCGAAGTGTGAATGGTTTGCGAAAGTAATGGAATTCCTTGGGCATATGGTGAGTGAGAATGGGTTGCAAAAATCACCGAAGTATGTTGAGAAGGTGCGAATGTTTCCTAAACCGGTGACTGTGAAGCAACTGAAGTCATTTTTGGGTTTGATTGAGTTCCAGCGAAAGTTTATACGTGATTGTTCTGGTGTGAGTAAGCTTCTGACTGAGTGGATGGGCAAGAAAGGTAGTACGGTTGTCAAGTGGAATGATAAGATGAATGAGGCGTATGAGAGACTGAAAGAGGCAGCGGCTGAAGATGTTGAATTGGCGTACCCAGATTATAGTGTAAATGCTAAAATGCTTGAATTGTATACAGATGCGAGTGGGTATTGTAAGGGAGGTTTTCTGATGCAAGAGCAGCGTTTGAACGGAGAGAATGTCAGGCGAATAATTGGGTATGTATCCAAGGCTATGAATGTTGCAGAACGAAAGTATTTGACTGTGGAACGAGAGTTGGCTGCGATAAGATATTGTTTGAAAGTGTTGTGTCCGTTTTTGTATGGTGTGAGGTTTGTGATAAAAACAGATCATCAACCTCTTGTTTATCTGCAGCGTATGAAGTGGGCTGATAGTAGGATTGCAAGGACTTTGGAAGATTTGAGTGACTTTGACTATGTGATTGAGTATGTGCCTGGTGAACGGAATGGAGTGGCTGATTTGATGTCAAGGTATCCTGGTATAAATGATGAAAATGTGTGTGGAGTGAGTGATCCTGAGTATTTGCCGAAAGGGATTATGAATGGAAAAGAGAGTAAGGGTGGTGGTGATTCCTTGTTTGAGAGTGTATGGAATGGTTTGCAAGATTTGAAGAGTGATGGAGTAGACGTGAGAGTGCCCGATAGTGTGGATGATTTAAGGAAGGAGGTAATGAATGAAGTATGTAGGAGGCCTGAAAGCATTGGTATGGCAAAGGTGCGGAACTTCATGAAAGAATTGAGAGCGATGTGTATGCAAGGGGTCCCGCCATTTCAGGAAGTGTTGATTGTAGTGAGTCGTTTGTATGGAGTGATTGTTTATGTGCACTTTGGTGGTGAGAGGCCGATTGTGTACAAGGATGAGAAGATGAAGGGTTTGAATCCTAATGTGGTACATCTGCAATGTTTGAGCAGTGTGCACTACAATTGGGTGATTGAAAAGTGTTCGTATATAAGAGAGAAGAATGATTGTCTGGATGAAGATGAGCGTCGTGTGGTGAGTGATGATATGGGAGTTAATAACAGTGTGGATATCAGTGCTGATGTTGGTGTGCTTGTTCCTTCTGTGTATTGCGAACATGGTGGACCTGATATGATGGAAGCGAGAGTGAAAGTTGGTGAAAGGTTTTTCTGTGGTTTGATTGATACTGGAGCGCAAGTGTCTTTAGTGAATGACAATATTCTGAGTAAGTATGAAGAGTTTAGATGTTGCGAGCATAAACCTGTGAAGTTACAGATAAGTGGATTAGGGAATGGCATGATAGTAGCATGGGAACAGGTTAGTCTGAAAGTGAGTTTGGGTAATGGTGTGAATGTGAAGCATGACTTTGTGATTCTGAAAGATGAGCAAATGCCGTGTTGTTTCTTGCTTGGTGTAGACTTAATGAGATTGAATGATTTGTCTTTGGATGCTGATAAGGATCGTCTTATGAAAGGTGAATGTGAGGTGATGAAGTTGAATGAGTGTGCGAAAAATGTTGTCAAATTTTTTGGCATGATTGAGTTGGTCATGGATGATAAGAATGAGATTTTAAGTGATGATGATATTCTAGAGATGCAAGAGATGTGTCCTTTTGTTAGTGAGTTGAAGAAGTGTGTAATGATGCGTGTTGATTTGAATGAATGGCCAGAGTGTTTAAGTGATTTTAAAAGGTATGCTAAGGATTTTGTTGTTTGTATGGATGTTGTATATTTTGTGAGGCATGTGAAGGGTGGTGATGATATGTATGTACCTGTGATGTCCTTAGTTGGTATGATTGGTCTGGTGAAGGTTGTGCATGATAATTATGAGCATATGGGTAAGTTTAAGCTGTGGGAGTGTATGAAGGAACGTGTGTTCCATCCGTTTCTGAGAACTGTTGTGAATGATGTTGCAACTACGTGTGAAAGGTGTCAGAAGCGAAAGGTGCAAGGTGTGCAAGTGAAACCACCGAGGTTGAAAGTTGATGCGAAAGAACCGTTTGAATTGGTAGTGATTGATTGTGTGTCTTTGCCGCGTACGAGTGCTGGGAATGTTGGTATGGTTGTGATGGTTGATCATAAAAGTAAGTTTGTGTATGCCGCGCCTGTGAGAGATAAAAGGAGTGTGACTGTTGCGCGTGTGGTTGAGCAGTTGTTTTTTCCTATGTGTGTATGGAAGCCTAGAAGATGTCTGAGTGATAATGGGCCTGAATTTGTAGGAGAAGTGTTTGAGCAAATGTTGAGAGAGAATGGTGTGGAGCATGTGAGAACAACTCCGTATGTACCGTCTTCCAATGGATTGGCTGAACGTACTATAAGAACCTTGTGTGAGATGTTGAGAATGATGAGTACGACAGTGAATGACTGGGATGTATGTCTGGGGAGAGTGTTGTGGGCGTATAATTCAACTGTGCATAGCGCAACTGGAATGTCCCCATGTCAGTTTGTGATGAATTTTGAAAGGCAAGTGAAAGATAGGTTTCGTTTGAGTGAAAGTGAGCAGAGTGTATGGCGTGAGGCACATGAAAGGTTTCGCTCATTTAAATTAGGTGCAAAAGTATTGAAGGTGAAAGAAGTGAAGGGTAGGTTGAATGTGTCAAAGATGAGTGAGAAGTTTGATGGACCTTATAGAGTTGTGAGAGTTTGGTAAAATGGGGTGACATATGTTTTGGAGAGTTTGAATGACGGTATGACTGAGAGAGTGCGGGCTCATCAGAGTCAGTTAAGGAGATGGAGAGAACCTCCTGACTACCTGGTGAGTCATCCAGTGTATGAACTGTGTAGAGAGAGAGGTAAAGTGCATGATGATGAGATTGAATGTGATAGTATGGATCTGTCTGGGAAAGAGCTAGTCTTAGTCTCAAGGAGTAGAAAGCGTACAAAGAAGAGTGAAAGGAAGAATGAAAGTAAGTCTGAGCAGAGTCTTTCTGGTATGGGGGATCTTGAAATGGAGATTGAGTTTTTGCGTAAACAGGTAAGTGATTTGGCTGGTATAAGTAGACGAGTGAGTGAGCTGCCTGTGCCTGATTTTTCTGGTTTTGGGAACAGTATGAATGATAGTGTGTTTGGGCAGAATGAACCTAGTGTGGCTGATTTTTCGAGTTTTACGAATGGTAACAGTAGGGGCGAATTTGATGTAGTGAACGATGAAGTGGCTGATTTTTCAGGTTTCTGGTGGGAACCAGTCGAAGGAGTTTCTGGTATGCCTGTTGACAATCAGGGGATGTGACTGACCTGTCTGTTTCGCAAGAGTGTACCTTGAGTTGAATGAGAGCTGTGAGTGAGGAGCTGATGAATGGGGGTATGAAGAGTGAAGGTTCTGAACGGAAGAGTATGAAAGAATTCTGTCGTGAGATGGGGGAACTAGTAATGAGGGCTAAGCGTATGGTTGACGAGATGATTAATAGTGATAATGAGACTGACAGGAAGACTGATGAACAACCCCGACTGATTGCTACGCGTAGCCAGGGACCAGTAGACGAGTGTGAATGGGTGCAGAAGGATGTGATTGAGTATAAAGGGTACTGTGAGTAAGGATTGAGAGTGTATTGTGAGTGACTGTGGTCGAATGGCTTAAGGAAGGAGGGGTGTGGTGGAGCGAATGTGAGTGTGTGAAGGGGGCCCTTCTCCCACCCTTTTTCCCAATACACTCGCCCTCCTTCTGTAAGAATGTGTGTGTGAGTGGGAATGGGTTTTTTTATTATATTTTCTTTTGTACATATGTATTTGATTTCATGTTGTATGAATAAGGTTATTTAACATCTCATGTTTTTTTTTATTAGCTACTAAATGTTAAAGATTTTATGAGACAGCGTTAAAGTACCAGAATAGAGGAAAAAAAAAAAAGAATAAAACAAACAAGAACATTGCCTGCATTTTGCAAGAGCGACTGTAACGAAAATATTTTGAAGATATTTAAAGAAGATATAAGAAGTCTTCTAATAGTACTTGACTAGATCTTAAAGACAACTGAGCTCCGAGGTGGCAGGCACCATAAGCCCCGCACACCCAATTTTGTCACAAGAGTGACTGCCGACAAGATTTTCCCCCGGGGAAGCCGGCAAATCATAAACCGTGGTACCACGTAAGAAAACTCCTCTTTTGTTGTCTCTTGTTTTGGTTGTCCCCTTTTGTATATGCACTCTTAGTATTAATATATATTTTTTTGATTGATTTGGTTCCAAGATAGGATTGTTTTAGTATATATATATATATATATATATATATATATATATATATATATATATATATATATATATATATATATATATTTATATATATATATAGGCTCATTGGGTGCATATTTACCCATATTTTTGTAAATATTGTATTTTTTTCTTGTTAGTAAAGGACTGTACATACAATCCGTTCTATTCTCCTTCGATTTCTCACGTCCGGATTAGTGTAGGAAGCGGGTTGGATCGATTGGGGTTAGTCTAAATTTTTCGGCCCGCTACAGCGGGATGTGAGGTGCAACCACTCCTTTATAAATAATCATCTTAGGGTTTAAATTCAATGGTTCTCAGACGTTGTTAGGCGTTTCAATGTGCATTGTTTTTATGCAGTGCTCCATTGAATAGGCCGAGCTAGAAATGGAGTCATAAAATTTTCTTAAAATCGGTGCTGTATATTCAAAATTGAAATACCAGAATTAGCATTGAAAATAAATGTATATAATTATTAAATAAAAGTTTAAACGTAGCCAGTTTAGATCAAAAGAAAATTCAGATTTATGGGATAACTTATGTTAGTAAAAATATAATATGTTAAACAGTTATAGAGTCCTTTGTAGTCTTTAAGGATTATTCTTCTATATTATTCTAGTTTAATTGTTATCAAAGTTTTCAAAGCAACTGTTGTGGTACGATATTTTTTCAAATTGATCTCACTCTCACTTAAAAAATTATATTTGTTTAAAAAACCAAAAAGTCATTTCCTTTATTATTTCACCTATGATTTAATAGGGTAATTGAACTAGTAAATTTGAGGGGGTAAATATCACCCCAAATTAGTTGTTCAAATTCCGATCGCTAACTACTCTAAAATACGTTTGATTTCGAGGTAAATTCTTTATTTTCTTTTAAGTAATACCTTTTTCATCTAAGCACTCTACTAATATTTGCATTAGTGTCATCTATTACCTTTTTACTCCATTTTTTTTCTACGGGGGTAAAGATCATTTAAATTGAATTGTGTCATTCAGCTTGCAAGGAAAGTAGGCACGTGGCACCCAAATCACAGGATAGGTAGGCCCAGTGAGGAACCCTCGCAAATGGGTGCTCGATGGATCTATGAAATCCTGGAATTGAACACACATTAATTTATTAGATAATATACCATGTAATAAGTAGTAAACCAATGTAAAATATAGAAATACTTATATCACAACTGTACATTTATTAAGAAAAGCATAAGAGAAGCAAGTGAATAACTGGTTTCCCACGGGGCCACACACATACATATTTGCACAAAGGAGCAGCTGCGGAAGGTAAAGATACCGAGGCTAGATAACAAGGGGAGCCGAGCAAATACAGAGTGATCTATGCTTAGACCAACTGAGTTCTCGTAAGAGTGTCACACGAAATAAACCCTGTCGTATCTTGATAGGATTTGTCAGCCCGGTCTGAAAATGTGTACAGCTACTGTAGGAACGCACACACCTCTGGTAACTACGTCCAACGGTCAACGAAGAGACAACAAATGCATTTAAGATCTTTAGCTCAGCCACACGCCTTAGGAAGGAAATAAAGGAGGTCGCATCCCCTCATGCAAGGGAACTATGAATAAACGAACGTAAACATTATAGGGGGAATTAGTTAAGTCATTCGGTTGTTGAGCCTCAAGTAAAGGCATTTGCGTAATCCTATTATTATTGCTTGCATCACGGGTCCGTTCCTCGTCTTTAAGTCGTACGTTTTAGCCTCAACTACCCCAACATTAGTAAACCTTAAATACGGTCGCATAGGACTCGATATATTTCGCTTACTTCTAATAAGGTAGACCCTTTTTAAGAATAAAAGCCTACTTATCGTAGCTTTCCTTTCGAGTTTTTCCTTTAACACAGAGGTAACCAAGGCACCTTCTGGAACCCAGCATAGAAGCAGAATCTATGTGAAACCTTTGGAGTCAGAGCAAACTCGACGGGTAGACATGAAACAGTGTACCCCATCACGCCAACCAAACAAACAAAACCCTTAATAGTCCTTAAGTACCACTTAAACCCTTTCCTTACCCCCCCCCCCCCCTAGAATAGTCAATCTATCCCTATCTCATTTCTTTCTCGGCCTTGTCATCAAAAAGTTTTCCCTCTTAAGTTAACAAACAATATTGGGTAGACAATTTTAATGCAATTATATTAATTGAATTGCGTTCACTTATTGAACTTTCTTCCACATCAATGCATACTTTAAAAGAAATATGAATTAAATTATTATTATTATGAACGTACCAAACTGTGTCGCTTAATATTACGACTACCAGCCCTTGAGTTTAATTCTTTCTTGTTATTTCCATTTTATCCCCTTCTATTTATTCACTTCATTTTGTTTACAATAATTTGTTTTGTCAAGTAATTGTCTGTTATCCTTAAAGTACTAAGGTTAATTTAAATTTTCTTTATTCATTCCTGTTTTATAACTAGGAGACTACAATTTTCTTCACTGTAAATATTTGTTATTCCGAAGACCTATGACTTCATCGAAAATGGAGATCTTGGTGTGCAGTTTTTCGCAAGGGCTGATCTTATACATTTGCTTTATGATATTATAATGGGACGACAGAGCCCTTAAAATACATATTATTTTTTAAAATTTGTCACCATTGTGACGGGGTGGTCTTGATGACATGAAATATCACTTTTTCGGTCTTTATAGTCCCCTCGAACTTTTTGTATTGGGTTGTTATTGCTTTTTAACCTATTACCCAAAACCCATTTGCTCAATAAGGTAAAACTCGGTTTGTCAGTGTTTTTGTGCTTAAAGACAGTGACGGTTAGGTAAGATTTTCATTCAGGATATCTTAAGCATTCCCTGACAACACTTATTTTCTTGCTTCTAAATATATTTTTTGACCTAAAATACTTATCTAATGTGACGTCATCATAATTAGGGCAGATAAAAATATGCCAATTTGATCTCTAATTATAATATAAATAAAAATTTTACCCCTAATATATTCTATATACAGGTTGTTCGGGCTAAATTTGAAGGTTGGCATAAAAGAAATAATCTCAGCAATATCTCAGCCAAAAATAAATGTATTTTAAAAATATGAAATAGATTATGGCTGGAAGATAACGTTACTTAAAGTAGTCTATCTCAACTTCCAAATACGCTCTCAAGACAGCTCTGATACAGGGCGTATGCGTTCCTCACTGTTTCCCGGAAAATATCTTCGAATACTTTCTTGATATTGGACAGTAGCACGGCCCTGGGTTAGCAGGCTGAGCAGGTAGTGTCTTTCTCAACCAAGCCCCCACACATAAAAATCCATTAGATTAAAATAAGGATAACCAGGAGACCAAATGTTGGGCTGGTAAGGTTGTATAATTCTCTTGACAACTTCTAATTGTCCCTAGAGGTATGGACTTCTACAAGCAACCTAGTCCTAGCCAAGATTGGATTACAATCTCCAGCAGCTCCACATATCCGTCTAAATTAAACTTAAGACCCTGCTCAAAGATGATGGGCAGCAAGGCGTCATCCTCAATTGAGACACACACACAGACCATCATAGTTTGTGGGAACTTGGTATTTATGATACATATTTTTCAACTGTTCCTGGGAAAAGTTAATTTCCTCCGAGATAAACCAGATCGCCTCCGGTTCAAAATAATGTTTTACCTTGTTCAGGAGTTTCTTTTTCTTTACCAAGCGGTTCTCCTTAGCTTTGTCTCTCAGAATTCGTCCCTTGCTCATCATGTACGTGTTATGTAAAGTCCCTATTCAGAGCCAGATTACTAGGGGTATCCCACCCGTCATATCAATTGGCAAAGTCCGGATTGCCTTGCTCGAGTCTTCTATCGCATTGTTCTACAGTTGTCAGAACGCCTGCTGTATTCCTTTCTGTTGTCCACGGACCTCAAGTCTCCGTTTCAGCTGCCCATGTCACATCTTACAGCCTTTACAGGATTAACAAAACACCGGCCGGTTATGATATTGTCATTTTGATACTCGGCCCGAATAACCATGATGCAGGTAATATTTTCTCAATCTTCAGATGACTTTCTTACCTCCATTCAACTAACATTTGCTGAAATGAAACTCTTCTCTTTATGCTATACAATGCCGTTGACTGTCTACCAACACAGCATTGAAAATTGTAAAATTTAGCCCCAATACTCTTTAAGTGATTATTTTTTCGATATATTAACCAGGAATAATAAAGGCTTAAAGCAATTCACTATGTTAGATCCGCAAAATACTTTCAGTGAAATGGAAAAAGCAGCACCATGTATGTATAGTGTTTAAGTTGGTTTATGTTAAAATGTAGCACCAAGAACTTTAAAAGAATTACTAAAACGTGAGGTCATGTGCCCTCAGCCATGAATATCCTTCGTTCTCTAAAGTTCAGCGCCAGCGGCGCTGATAGGGCTACTGCATTATTTTTTACCGGATATTTGTTCGTTCGAAGCTCGACTACGGATGCTTGTTTTATTCATCCGCAGCTGATCGTATAATGCAGAAGGTGGACTCGATCCACCATAACGGCCTGCCGACTGGTGCCTTCCGCACTTACCCCATTGAAAGCCTACTTGTAGATGCTGGTGAGATGACAATCGCTCTGCGCCGTGCACAGTGCATTATTTGCTTGTACTTGCGAGCCCGGTGCCTCCATCAGTTTCCAACAGCTCTTATTGCATTCGCATTTGATCCCAACGGTGCATATTCCACCAAGTGACGCCAGTAATACCCCAAGCCCTTTGGGTTCAGGGCTTAAAAACATATCCGAGAGCTAGGTATAGCTCTCGGGCCGCTAGTGGTCCCAAAGCTTCTACAACGCCAGGAGTATTGCGTTCGTCCTTTTGGAACACACTTCGTGTCACGTTGGAACCGTGTCAGTATATACAGATAGCTCTAAATACCAAGAATAGGTCGGTTTCTACACCATACCCCCTTTGTTTGAAGTAAGCGGGGCTCTGCTAGGTGCTGCTGGGTTCCTGGACATGTAAGAATTGCGGGGAATAAGCACGCCAATGAGGGCGCCAAAGAGTCAGCGAGAGATGAGTGACCAGACCAGCGTTTCGTACTTCCTCACACCGACTACATGGCAAGAATACGGGCTACCCTCAGTGTGGATTGTCAAAGAAGATGGGAGATGGTCGAGGGGAACTTAGAGTTACGTGCCATTAAGCCACGACTGTTCCCATGGACCTACCCCCCAATGCCGCGACGGCTTCAGGCTGCTTTCTGTCGTCCCCAAATTGGACACACTCGCGGAACGCACCACCATTTAATTAAGCGCTCGCCTGCGCCGTGCTGCAACGACTGCATTGTGCCTTGGACTGTTCTCACATTCTTGTTGAACGTCCTAGTCTGGGTGATCTTCCCGCACGTTACCTGTCCTGGTACCGGGAGGAGCGGGGTCGCTACTGGTTGTCCCTTGTACTCAGGACTTGTTCGTGCACACCAGCCTTGGACTATACGACATTTTGGAGGAGGCTGGCCTCCTACACTCTATTTGAATGAATTTTGTGGGTCGCATGCTCCTGCGCCGGGGGGAGGCTGGCCTACCTCCAACGCTGGAGCACGCTTCCTTCTTGATACCTTTTTGCTTTGTTTTGTTTTTAGCCTATGATATTTTTATCCTTGTTATTTGTTTTTAATATAGCTTAGTCGTAGGCTGTAGTGAATACGGCTCCTTTAAAAAAAACATATATATATATATATATATATACGAGTATATACAATAAACATGTAGATCAAACAGTAGACCAGCACCTGGGTTTCTGTGTCGGCTGTATCCTTAATTAAAAAAAATGTTTAAGTTGGGTTTGTGGTTTTGATGTGGCCTTTCGTAATGTAATCGGATAGGAGAGAATTCACGAGTAGTGAGTAGGACTACAGTTCTGTGACTGATGCCTAAATGTGCACAAATACGGTTATGTAGTCTGCACTGTGTCGATCCTAAATATACCTCGGAATTACATCTCGGGCAGTTGAATTCATATATGATGGAGGATCGAAGCAGCATTGACACTTTGTCTTTACTGTTGAAAAGATGCCGTACTTTACTTTTATTTTAAAAAATGGGTATAAAATGTATGGTAGGAAAGCAATTTGTAAGAATCGGTGAGAGTTTGACCCAGAGAAATAAATTGAGGGGCCATATATATGGGAGAAGTACAAAAACATTCTCGTTAGGGACGTTGTATGAAGGAGTCTTTCGACTTAAATATTTTAGTGATAAAATTTCGTTCGAAGATTTAGGTCGTATAAGTTTGAAGGATATCCGTTTTGTTGGAAATAAATATTGAGGAAAGTGGCCTCGTTGTGGAAACTGAGGTATGATGAGGCGAAGTTGTAAGCGCGAGAAAGTAAAGTTTTGATAGAGTTTAGTTTCATTTTGGTGGCACAATGACTAAGAAAATGAAGTCCAGAGCCCGTATGTGCTGGTTCTCGGTGAATAGAAGTGGAGAAACCGTCGGTTGTGCGTGTTATATATTAGTAATTCGAGGAAAAGAAGGGATTTGTTGTCGTACTTTTCCTAAGTGAATTTAATATTTGGATATAATTTGTTTATGTACTTTAGGAATTTATCAGATCAATTTTTGGAGCGGCAAATGGCGATTGTATTGTCTACGTATCTTCTCTAGATGATATGACAGAATTCTAATGTACATTTGTCAAGTGCTTCCTCTTCTGAAGTTAAACATGAAGAGATTTGCGAGAGGGTGGCCAATAGGACTTCCCATTGCGATGCCATCTATTTAAATGATAAATTGTTTTCGAGAGAGAATGTAAGTAGTATTTTCTTTATTTTTTTCTCATTAAAACCGTAAAAGAGGGAGATGGTGTAAGGGAATGCGCGAGAAAGAAAAATATTAATTGGTTCTAAAAGTGGGAGACTAGTATGTTGGGAGGATGCGTCTAAACTAGCCATAAATAAGTTGGAATTTTATTTTGTAAGTTCTTCTTTTAAGTGTATTGAATTTTTCACAGTGTATTGGTTTGTGGCAAGAGGAGCAATAAGCGTGGCAATGGATTTGATGGCTTTACAATTAGAGAGGTTATAGGTTGTTAGAATAGGTCGAAAGGAAACATTAAGTACATGGATTCGTAGGGTTGGTCGGAGCTGGAACCTGTAGATTGGAGCTGTGTTTAGGTCTCTTCATCAAGAGGGTGCGATTTTTGAGGGAAAGAAGAAGCCTATTATTATGCTGGGGTTAGATAGGGCGGCGGTCAAAGCGGGGAGGTATCATATTTTAAGTAAAGGCTGGAGAAGAGCCATGGCTTGGGGTGTGTGGATGCTAGCCGCCAAGGAAATTATTAAACCCAGGGTAAAACAAATAATAACAAAGGCTAACTTGTTCTTCATGTCGGAGAGAGAGCTTCAGGGAGTCTTCTTGAACGGGAGCAAAGTTGGATCGGTCATCTAAAATCAAGAGCATATTCTGTGCCAGTAAACTAAGCTAACATAAAAGGTATCTATTGAAATGTACCTTTTAAGTAGATTTGAGTGGTTCCTCGAGTAATATCTACCGATGAGGACGATCGATGGTCGGCCCTTAGGACCTGAAGCACTATCAGTTGTCAAATTTTGCAATACATTCACCGATATATATATATATATATATATATATAATGGGCAAACTGAAATAAATTCATAATTAATATAACAATTAGAGACTACGCACCTACCCTATCTCACTCTGGTGAAGAAGTTGTGGTCTTCTATTCAGCACTCATGAATGCAAGATCCACAAGATCCATCAATTCCTTGTCATTATGGGAAAGTGAATTCAAATAGAAGTTACTCGTACACTTTTAGCTTATTTTAAAGTAACAAGATAAGCAGAGAACCCTATGTGATCCATGCGTAGAAGGTACTATTTCTACGTCAATAGTGAGGATATGGAGACCTGTTCAGTATTTTCCGGGGAAGAAGCAGGCCATTTGTTTGTAGACACTGGAGCATAAGAATAGATAGCGGTGTTTTGATGGGTTAGGTGCGTGATGAAATACGTAAGGAGCTAACTACTCCTTTCCCACCGAGAAGCTTAGCACGACTGCAAAATGTTGCTCGTTTCCTCAGGGCATGAAGTTTTATGTCCTCTTCGCTTGAAATTAATGATGCAACTAGTTGTTGTAAGTCAATGCTTTAACCACTAGAATAAAATGAGAAGAGGAATTAACATTTGATTCAATAAACACCGATTTAGTTCTAAAACACTACAAAAACATTCAATTGACAAAGCCTACACTTCCCTTATCTGTCATATATGCAGCATAAAGGGAATCATTCCATAAATTCAGGATTGGACTGGCAGCTGTTGAGAATAAACTCCTTTTAGAGTCACAAACATACATTGGCAATCGATATTCTTCACACATAATCTCTAATTTGGAATTATATATATTTTAAACCCTTGCTTCTGGTAAAAAATATTTCGATAAAAATACGAAAATATTTAGATCAAACAAACTAGTTTTTATGAAAGAAGTAATGGGTTTGGTCACTCCGCTATTTTTTCTCAGGTAATTAAAATGTTAAGTCTAGTTTAGAAGATGAGATTAAATTGTCAAACACCCAATCCTTCAAAGCATCATAGGGAAATCTTCACTGGCCTGTTATCTCTGGTGAACCACCAAAATGCTTCCGAGACCAGAGTAGGAATTTCTAACTAATTTTAGGTCTCTGATAATGAATATTATGGTTAAAATTGTTTGTTAGCTCTACTTTTCAAGATACACCTACGTGTCAAGAGGTTTTAACAGGCTCGCGGCACTGTGTTTCTTACCACATTCACAGTCTCACTGCCCTTCAGCATTGTTCCAGCAGTCATAGAAGGTGGTTGTGCTGTGCAAGTTTACATTTTGAGATGAAAGTTAGATGATTTTTCTAGTCTAACACTTTTTAAACTTATAATAAATATTCATCGAGCAAGCTATTGATATGCATGTGAGTAATTTTATATTTATTTTATTTTCCTACTGAATGATATAAATACTTCTGCTAAACTGTTATGCTTTGTATTATAATAATGAATTTATGAATATATTTTATGTTTATCTTCTAAATGTTCGTTGTTTTCTTCTTTCAGAGGCTTTATACTTGTGTGAATAAGTCAGACAACCTTTGCTACTTTGGTGGGGCGGTGACATTTGCATCACATAAGTGCCGTATAACTGAAATGGTTAGAAAGTCATAACACCTATATTTTTTATGCAAGATTGGTGACCAGGATAACAAATGAGCTCCTCACATAAGGTGCAACACTTGTGCTACTAACTTTCCCCAATGGTTGAACGGGAAGTGGAAAAAAATGCTTTTTGCTGTGCCAATGACGTGGCGAGAGCCAATAGACCATACCAGCAATTGCTATTATTGCATGGTACCTCCAATACAAAATGGTTTGTCAAAGAAAAAAAGGAGTCCATTTAATATCCAAACATTCCATCAGCTATTCGTACAGTTCCAAATGGAGAAGGTCTACTCTTTTCAGATGCACCAACTTCGGTATCCTTCGAGTCAGATGAAGAAAGTGGTGAGAAGGAAGCAAAGAAGGATGAGAGTGCTGGATTACAGAGTGACACAAATTTTGATGAAGCACACTTCTCTAGGCCACATCTCATCACACACATGGAACTCCATGACCTTGTCAGGGATCTGCAACTACGCATGAAAAAGGCAGAGCTGCTAGGATCTCCTCTTCAACGGTGGCATCTCCTATGAACTGATGTGAAAATTTCAAAATTTCCTGACCCTCAGCTGCAGTTCAACAATTTATTCGTAATAGTAGGTGATTTAGTGGCCTGCAACAATAATAATGGTCTGATAGAAGTATTTGGCATCAAATACGAACCCAGACATTGAAGGCTGCTTATTGATTCATCCAAAACGGGTCTGAAAGGTGTCTTGCTATAAAACGGCAATAGTGAACCATCATTTCCTGTGGGCTATGGTACCACATATGAAAGAAACTTATAAGACTATTAAGCATATGTTTCAATGCCTAAAATATGATGGACATTAATGGCAACTGTGAGGTGACTTAAAAGTTGTTGTTCTTGTGATGGACTTGCAGGGCGGATACACTAAGTACTGCTGCTTTCTGTGTAAATGGGAGAACCGTGCAAGAGGTTTCCACTATATCAGGTGAGACTGGCTGCCTCTTCAAACATTAGAGCCTGGAATGAAAAAGTTTCAAACAAAACAAAATTTTGCTACCATCACTCCACATAAAACTAGGGCTCATGAAAAACTTGGTTACAGCTTTGGAAAAATATGGTCAGGGATTCAAGTATTTAACATCAAAATTCCCCTCATTGAGCGATGCTAAGATAAAAGAGAGAGTTTTAATTCGTCATCAGATTCGAGAGCTTCTTAAAGATGGTGACTTTGAATCAGCCCTTCATGGGGAGGAGAAAGCTGCTTAGGAAACATTCAGGTTAGTGGAGAAGGAATTGCTCGCAAACAGAAGGGAAGGAAACTATGAAGAATTAGGGGAAACATCATCAAGGTTTACAAGAACATGGAATGTAACATGTCACTTAAAATCCACTTTTGCCACTCACATTTAGACCTTTTTCCAGCAAACTGTGGGGCAGTTAGTGACTAGCATGTGGAAAGCTTTTACCAAGATATTTCAACTATGGAAAAGCGGTATTAGGGTAAAAAGAGCACAACAATACTCTCATACTATTGCTGGGTATTGGAAAGAGATGATTCTTCAGCCCACTATAAGCGTCAAGCAAAAAGGCAGGAAGTAGATATGAATTAGAGGTTAAAACATAATGACAAATACAGTTCGTTATAATAAAATAATCAAATATTACATGCCGCTTATCTTTAAACCTATAGCCAATAAGCATTTTTCAAGGTGATATTTTGATTCAGTACACGAAAATACACAAGAATTAGCTAATCTCATTTAAGAAGCACACAACTTTTCAAAAATTGTTGACAAGTGAATTATTCAGCCGTTTTTGCTGTATCAGTCTCCATCCATAATATACATGTCCTTTTCTCAAAGACAGTTCTGAAAAGTTGAGAAAAGGTCTAAATTAAACCACACTAAAATTATCTAGTGCTGATATCATACCCAAAAAACTTTCGCTCTTTATTCAATTAATTTTCATGTAAAATATCGGGTCCGCTGTTGCCGCTTACGTGTAAGAAGAACACATTCTAACCTGAGACTTTAAAAAGTAACTTAAGTCTGGTTTTATGATAGAAAAAAAAACTAACAATCTTCGCTCCTCCAAATAAAATAAAGGTTCAATGATTAGAGTTTAGAATGCTCTTCATACGGTTCATACATTTCCTGGTTTGCATGACGTGCACTAGATTCGTTTCATTCCTACCCATGTATGTTTCTCTCTTCATCAGTTTTTGTCGCATGCTATAGCTCGGCTCCATTAAATTTAGTGTATCACAATGTTTCTAGTCGCTAATTATTTCGAATCTACCTACTCGTACTTCCTCTGTGGAACTTTTTCACCAACTTAATCTCTTCATTGTTATTCTATTGATATTTAGATCTGCACCTCTCACTCAAACTAGTAAGTTATATTCACAATTAATGATATTTTTGGTGCATATCCTAACATCGCTGACTGACAGCTTATAATGAGTTTGTTGTGGCTGACAAGTATAACGCTGTACAGGCCAGCCTGGCCGCAGTGGTTGCAGGAGAAACTGTTCTGGTCTGGTCATCATAATCTTTAGTCGCGTGCAACTCTATATCTCACTATGTCGTTCGGTCGGTCGGTCGGTCGTTGGTTGGTCCGTCCGTTGGTCTTCGTTTTGCTTATTTTTTTGTTTTAGTAATAATATTGTAACTATTCTTCTAATTCTAACGAAATTTGAAATCCTTACGTTGTTTTACATTTTCTTTCGAATGATATAATTGCAAAGGTCCGCCCAAGGTGAGCCCGGTAATTATTTTGTTTTTGTAATATCATTGTAATTAGTCGGCCAATTCTAACGAAATTTGAAACCTTTATATTCTTTACATTTTCTTTCGAATGGTAAAATAATCGCCAAGGTCCTCCAAAGGTTAACCCGGGAATTATTTGTCAATAACATCATAACTATTTGGCTGATTCTAACGAAATTTAAAACCCTTATGTTGTTTTACATTCTCTTTCCAAAGGTTGGTCCGTGAATTATTGAAAGTTTTGAAGGTCGTAAGGTCATAAATCAGAATAAGTGAGAGCCCACGACTTTGGTCAGCAGACGTTCTTGAAAGACTGTACCCTTCAACCAGCTTTAAAATCATCTTCACATGCGATTCTTATCGCTCTAGAGGAACTAAAATCTATTTTGAACGAAAAGCATCACATCTCTCATGGAACGAATATGATATAAAAGAGTATTCTAAAAAAATATAATTACAGTCAGAGGGTTAAGAAGGCTATCGAAGATTTGAAAGGACAGATGTATTACAGAATGGACAAGAAAGTTCTGCTGGCGATTCAGTTAGAAATCTTTATAAAATATCAAATATATTAGATCAGCAGCGTTATCATTCATTTTGCAGCACCTTACTATCGCATTTAGAACCCGTCTTATCTGTCAAAATTTAAGTTTGCATCAAGACGATGATCCTAAGTACACGTCTTGACTGTTGCAGTTATTTGGAGAAGGAGCAGAGAGGACAGCTTACAATCAAAGATTGACAAACCCATACTATTGATTGCACTCCTATGGAACTCTTGTGGCCTTATATGGAGAAACGCGAAGGAGAGAAGCAAACAACCATTGGACAGATGCTAAAGGAGTGTTTCATTAAATTTGGGAATAAAATTTCGCAATAATATTTTGTTTCTAGTCTAAATAGATTGCAAAGAATATGCTTTGCAGTTCTAAAAGCAAAGGCCTGATATTTTGAGTAATACAAAATTAAAGTGTCATTATCTAAATCTGTATCTTTTTTTATGTTCTTGATGTTTATATTAAATATGGTTTATTATAACTCTTTTTTTTTATTTTATTTTCTTTACATCTGTTAATTTTTGTTTTATTTTAAATTTGGGAGTGGGGGGGCGTATTTATGACAGGTAGTGTATGTGTAAATAAATTTTTAAGTTTAAAAAACATAGCTGTAGCTTATATAGCTATATTATAAAATTAGAAACGTAAGTCCCTATGACAGAAAAATAAAGCAAACTAAAACATGCAATCAACTAACATCTTTATATCCCAAAATATTTAACAAAATGTTAACCTAGAATCAGCCTCACTATACAATCTGTTTCGATAAATATTAAAAAAAACAACAACACTGAGAATCCCCTGTCGTAGTTTTGAAATTTAACAAAAGGTATTAAAAATAGGAATCTCCTCTCATATAAATTAAGATATATTTCGCAAGTCTTGTCACAAAACGAATTAAATTTTCTGCAAAAATCTTTTGAAACCAGCATTGCATGAAGGTTCAATTAAGTAATCCATTGATGGTTCATTCAACTGAAACAGTTTTTTATTCTCTCTTTTAATAATGATTGGAACTCTAATTGTAATTTTGAGTGGTATAAGTAATTAGGAAATATCCATTTTATGTTTTTAAAAAGGGTAGAGCTTGAATTGATGTTCCGTAGTAATTATGTTTAATTGTGTTACTCAAAAATATTTTTAGAAATTTATATAATGCGCCCACAAAATTAAAACTTTTTCTTATTATACAACCATTCGTTACACTTCCTCTTAAACTTAAAACATTTTAAGCAGTGTAAATCTGAATTCTCGAACAAATTCCATTATAAATTATTCATTCTTTTGCTCATGTCCGTAATTTTGCGTTTAGCTATTGGTTAGTGGCAATGAATCTAATAAACTTTGTTCTTTTTTCCTTACACTTACGATGTAATGATTTTTACTCAATGCGGATATTAACTTTTGTACAGTTATTACGCGGATACTCCCCCCCTTTTCCATCATTGGGGAAACTCTAAGAGGTTTTAACTAAGGAGATGATTGCGTAGGAAAAGCGTATTGCTTTCCTTTTCTATAAGAAAGTAACTAATTATTTTTATATACCCAATATATTTTGGTCACATTAAATAAGCAAAATACTGGTCATTCAAATATTATTGCAATTTTGACCATTTAATGATAAAAGCTGCGGCTATGAAACCAAATTTTACACATAATAACAAAATGCGCGAGTTAGAAACTTTAGACTTCGATAAAGCTCCAATTTTCTACATCTCTCAATCTTTATTAAGTAATATATCTTAAATTATAGTAGGTTTAACACTAGTTCTATTTCTATTTTATTTTTGGCTATAAAACCATACTAAATAATAAAAGTACTTTTAAAGAATATATAAAATAAATTTATACATTTGTGAGAGCCGACCGAACCTTGGTGAATATTTGAAAATTTCGGCTAAATTTACCTATACTCTTGTTCTTGCTAAATTTAATTAATATAGTCATGGATAATGGTGTCATAGAACCCTCAATGAAGCTTTATTCATTTTAATTGTCACTTACCATTAATATATTGTTATTACATTGAGACCGTTTTCTATAGACTTAATTACTTTCCAAATAAATTTCTCAAATTAATAAAATACTCTTCTAGAGGCAAAAGTTGACAAAAGTTTTAGAATCTGTAATAAATATGGAAAATTATGACACTTTTCGTCGAAGAGTTTATCTACATTTAAATATTATTAGCATGAAATATATATATTTATACAAATTGTCAACATCATATTTAGACCTTCTTCTATCCAATTAATTACTTTGCAAAGGAAATTTATCAAATTGCTAAACAAAATATGACACTTTTCTTTCGAGAGTTTGTTTTTTTTAAATATTAGTAACATGAAATATATATATATATATATATATATATATATAAATGATCATTTTCTGTTGTGTTTGGTATTTGTAGCCTTTGTATAATTCTGTAGTATTCTGGTTTACAGAAGACAAGGTGATTCAAAGGAAATTTCTTTAATTGAGAACTAGCTTATGAAATCAGTATTTTTCTTTAACAAACTCTACTGTACTGTGTGCTCATTTTATATTCAGTATTATGATGATTAATTCATTATATATAATTAAGTTGTGTCCTTGCCTTTAATTTTGAAAGCAGTTCATTACAAGCTCTCGTAAAGACACAGGAAGAAAATGTACAAAAGAATAAATAACGCGTGTAAAACAGGAAAATAAAATTATAATAGCCTAAAATATTAAAAAGAGTTTCTGAAGTCTATAAAGACGCTTATATTATTTGTAATTCCAGTGACAGAGTGATCAGACAATTCCTAGGATCAATGCCGCAATAAGATAGAATAGTTTAAATGGGCAAAGTGAAATTAAAATCTTACTTTAAGTGCCTATAAAAGTTTAACTTTTCTTTAATATTTTTGTTCCTTGTTTAAAAATAACAAATTTGATAAGATTTTACAATTATGAGATAGGACTGCCATCATTTATTAACTACTGCCACGCCCATCAAATGATTTCTTCTTTAATCATTTTTACTTTGTTTCAGGTTTGCTTCAATAATGAATCCACTTTCGAGTAATGTGAATCAAAGTATATTTTGTTAAAAAATGATGGAAAAATTTGCTAAAAAGTTTTATAGTAGAAAAATCGAAGTACCTGTAATCACGACTGGCATGGTTGCCAAACAGAAAAACTTTTATCTTTCTCAGCTTTACATACAAAAGGCACCATGCCACACTATTTAATTCACTCAACGAAATTTCGATACTCATTAGTCCGAAATTGCCTTGGTCAAAATATTTATTTTATCTTAATCTTCAGTGTAAACGGAAATCTACCCCCCCCAAAAAAAAAGTTTATTTAACAAACCTTCCCAATTACTAAATGCTAATAGAAAGAATAAAGTCATGGCACATTAACTAAAAGATTAAAATTCTAGTGGTAAAATTCATTGCGGGTATGACGAACATTATAAAAGTTATAATGAAAGTAGAAATATTAAAATGTCTTGATTAATTCAAAATTTGGGAAACTCTGAACATTATACAAACTTGACAGAGTTCAAATGCCATAGGATAAACTATCGGGATTGAGATTGTGATGGCTTAAGTTGTGAAATGTGTGGGTGAAGTAGGCGAAATAGTCAGAAACATTATGTATTAAGATAGATATATTGAGATGAATAAGAGAGATGAGGCAAGGGATAAAGATGATAATGATTTCGAAAGAATGTGTTAGGTTACTTTGCAAACGCTGTTATTTTTCCTTTTAGATTTTGGTTAAATTCAATGATATTTATATTTGATTGCTCATTCTAGCTTTTTTAAGATATATTTGGGTTTATTTATTTGAACTTGCATGCGTTTGATTTTTGAAGTTTATTTCATTCGGTTTTATTGTTAACTGTGGATATGATTGGTTTGTTCATTGGTCTTCTTTCTGGTAGTTTTAAAATTTGGTTTGAAATTTAACGTTCTGCTTTCTTCTTCGGCTAGTACTATACTACGAGTATTTAGAACTTCGCTCGGGAAGTTTTCTTCTATTTTTCCTTATATTATCTGGGCGCATTCTTTTATGACCTGGTTTTGAAGTTTTAGATTGGTTCTTAAGTGAATCTCTTGAGAAGAGATTATTTAAGATTTAAATGTGTTTGTTATATCGGGGGTCCTAGCAAAAACTTCAGTACATTCAAACTTGAATAACTTAGTCAAATGTCTTGGAGAGAAATGAAAATTCGTATACAACAACTTAAATTGGATATAAATGAAAGTTTGTAAACAACAACCTCTATGTATTTTTTATTACCTCTGATAATTTCAACACTATAATTATAATAGTATTGCTACAATTAAAAAAAATAGTGTAATCACTCAAAAATTTGTTGGCCGAAGCATGAAAAGGTGCAATATTTGTGCGTAGGAAGTACAATGTATAAGTTGTGCTATTATAATTCCTATCACAATGTTATTAAGTTTAAATGATAAAATTATAATACAAGCATATTTTGAAGAAAAAAGTTTGAATGGAATTAGATTTTTCCGTGAATTTCTCTATATTAATTCTGACTCGTAGGAGTGTTTATAACTCAAATAAAAAGATAAAAACTACTGGTTCAATAGCTCCAAAGAAAAGTAGAACCTGCAGTAATAAAACTGCTACAAAAGATAATAAATTGATTGAAGTATGAGAACTTGTGTTATCTCATGAGGAAAAATCCGGAACTCATCTTTGCCAAAGGAAGATCTCCAGTCAATTAGGTATTTGCCGTTCTTCTGTGCAATTGATCTTAAAACGACATAAAAAATAAAAGCTTTTAAAAGAATGCTCATTTCCCATCATAATAATAATGTTAGACAAAATAGAAACACACGTTGTAAGTTGCTTTACGATCGCTATTCATTTGAAGATACAAGATATTTTGTGTTTAGCTACGAAAAAGATTTCGCTTTGGAAGTGCTAACAAATAGTCAAAATAGCAGTTTATGTGTTAAAGCAAATAAAATCAATCCATCCCGCCTTTATTATGAGTTTTCAAGATTTAGCAAAAAAAAAAAAACATTGGTTTCTGCGGGAGTGTCATGCAATGGTAAAACAAGGATCCATTTTATCAATACACCTAGATCCAAAGTTAATTCAGAAAATTACATCGAATTACTATGTACCGGCCTGCCTTCTGTTTAAAATCAGTTTTATCTTAAAGGAGATTTCATTTTCTAGCAAGATGATGCAAAAACAACAGAAATTTTGGAAGAAAATTGTCCTCATTTTATGTTTAGTTGTCTGCAGGTGGTCTCTGGTGTATTCGGCGCAGAAGGTGGGATGTAGGCAGCACCTAAAGGTGGACACCATCCTCCGTGGTAAACGTTTGACCAGTCTATTGGTTGCTGGCAATATTTTGCTTTTCTTTTCTCCAAGTAGTTACGGAGGATTCGTGTGAGATTGTTCTTCAAATAAAATTCGTCTTGTTTTATTTTCAGCCTTGGTGCCCCTACCTAATCAAAGGCTATGACAAGATTGCAGAGTATCAAATTCTTTTTGTTGCCTCTTGTGGATTCGACCACGACCATTTCAGTAGTGAGCACCAGTGGTGTGTCTGTACCTTACTGTTTTCCATGGTCACGTTCTTATTGGATCTTTATGTCATTCTTTAGCTATATATGTGGTTTTGGGGTTTGCCAGGCTTAAATAGAAAAATCATCCTTACTGTCTTCAACAGGGATGGGAATTATCTCATATTTAGAAATGCGTTGAAGATTTTGACTATTGCTGTGGGTATATTGTTCGGTCAATTTTGGATGCCATGCTTAGTAATTCCACTTATTCCTAGAAGCTTCTACCTAAATAATTTTAGAGCTGTGTTAAATTCTTGTAATTCAAAGTCCTTCTTTCATTCGTTTGCTCACGCTTTTCATTTATCCGTGAGTAAGGTGTGAGCCCTTTCTCCTTTAAATGTTGTGTGATCCGTTGTTCTAATGCTACTTGAAGTTTAGGTTCTGTTTTGGAGTGAAGAAGATCTTTGAACAGTCTGCGTAATTGTTCTTGAATATTTGTCTTTGGTTATCATGTCCTCTCCCTCTCTTAGTTCCATTTTTCCTTCTAGTTTGGAATCTCTTAGTTTCCTATATTAGTTCTAAAACCTCCTAGGGGCTTTGTTAATATTAATTTAGTGATAGATTTATTCCAGGTTGTCTTTATTCTTATTTTTATTAAGTTACATATCTGGCATCTTAAATTTCTCAGAAGTACGTATCTTCCCCTATGTTTCCATGTAGGAGGATTTCTACGACGATGTTTTCTGTCTTCCATTTTAGTTTAATTTCCTCGTTCCATGTCGATGCTGGGATTATCTTGTAGTTTGTCTTGGGTGGAAAGATGGTGTATGCCTCTATTATCAGTTTGGTGGTGTTCTCAAGGTGGGTATCTATCTCTTATTTGGAGCTGCTGCCAAAGGTTTCAATGTTGTAATCCGCGAGATGCTCTTTGTATTTCTCCCTTTTTTTTTGTGTGTAGTTCTTTTATTTACGGTATTTTTATTTTTATGGGGAAGATGGAGACTCTCTTGATAAACCTGATGTGTCCTAAGTAGATGCCGGGGCTGAGACTCCTAGGCTGATTAACAATAACAATCAGTTTTGTTTAATTAATATCTGGTGTGGTTGGTTGAGTAACTTTAGGTTAAGAAGGTCGGCATTTCAGGTCTTTCTCTCTGAGCTATGTTCCCTGGCACGAGAAGTTCTAGAGTGGTTCCATTACCGCTGGTTAAAGATAAGTATCCCGATTCCATACATCTTACATTCAGGTCACCAAGAAGGACTGTTGATGATGGGTGTTTGAAGATCCTGATGGAGTTTTGAGTCGGGGGGTATGAGCGCCGAGCGTGTTAATATGCTCCTGTAGTCATTTTCAGCTTGATAGCTATGCATGATTATTCTAAGTCTTTAATGTCATAACGTTTTTGGTTATGAATTGTCGTTCGTGGTATAGTTCTATATATCATACATACATCTATTATATTTGATTTTAGAGTGCACGGAGATTTCATTTTAATAGGTTTAGGGAGGCTGACCGAGGTCCGGGTACAAGGTCAGATCCTCGTAAGGGAGGGCTAGTCTAATAGATGCTACTTTAACCCTAGAACACTAAACATGTTTTCCTGTTCTGATTCAACTAAACATAGGTGTATCATACCCGATTTTGGAAATTTAAAAGAAGTCATTAATCTTAAATATATATTTAAAAGAAGTTATATACAGTTAATTCTAACATACTTACTTGGTTTAACATGATTATATCTTAATTACTTACAAATGAGGTTGATAATATCATAGAAAAATATAAAAAAATAGATTTTTCCTAAAAAACTTTTTCCACAAAAAAACAGGGCGCACCGATTTTCCCCAAACTGGTCCTAGCCCTTCCCAGATATGTTGTCTCGACTCTTAGAGGGTTGTTCTCACCCAAAGCTTCCGTAGTCTGTAGGAAAGAGAGGTAGAAGGAGGCCTATTTTTAGTATACCAAATTCTACTTTTTTTCCTAATAATCTCACTAAATGAATACATAGTTTATGTATATATATATATATATATATATATATATATATATATATATATCAACAAAATCAAAGGTTTTAGGTATAATCTCAGGCCATTATAACTTACCCCAGGTCCAAATGCATTCGGTGGAGGGGCGTGGGGTCTGAAAAAATCCTCAATGCACATTCATTTGGAAAACAGGCTAAAATTAACTATTTTTTGGCACAATATTTTCTACAAATATAACTTCATCTTTCACAACATTTTCTCCAAACATAACGTATTTAGTGCATATTATCATCTCCATGAAATTTACCTTAGACACAGTGATTGCAGATTGGGTAATAGTGCATCATGCAAACAGGTTGGCGACAAGCTTGACACCTGAAGCGGGTATTCCTGTCAGCTTTTGACTGGCACAAGGAGCGTCGGACCATGGGCTCCTTCATCTCAGCTGCAGAGGGTCTTCCAGCAGAACCAGCGGAAAGGGGGTTGATGGAGTACACCTGGCATATAACAGCTTGACCTACCGGTTCTGCTTAGGGACATTCATGCGCTCCTCTGCTGAAGGAGTGATCAAGTGCAATGACAACTGCTGCATGTACCTTTTTCTTTTCATAATGCTGCCTCCTGCCCTCTTCGTGTTTTCTGTATATATGATGAATGAATTGATAGTAGCAGCATTTAGTATTCCAAAGAAGACACACAGTAGCCACCTTTTTGTCTTCCTGCTGCAGCTGTATTGGTCGCACATCATGTCAAAAGTATAAACACCTCCTTTAGTTTCATTATAATACTGAATCACCGCTGGCTTCTGTGCACTGACGACATCAGGAGGACATTCTTCTTCGATGATTTTTTAAGGGGGAAGTGAGACACCAGCATTAAGTCCTTTGTAAAGAGGAAGGCACTGCTACCTGGCAACCGGTTGTTTCGTATCTTTTACGCCATTCTGCACTTCCTTCTTATTCCCCTTCACTGGTCCCACAAGTGTCATGCCACAGTTATGTGCCAGGTCGATGATAAGGGGTACAGAAGTAAACCAGTTTTCAGTCGTTACGTTGCGGTGGGTGTTGTGGTACTTTTCTTCTAAATCTCTTGTGAACATGTGGCCCAGTTGTAGGCCACCCCTTGGCCGAGTACCCTTTTTCCCAAGCTAGGGAATGGCTTTCAATAGATATTTGCTTTTGACATCATTGGCCATGACTAGTTTGATCCGATACTTTGCAGGCTTATTAGGGATATACATTCTAAAGGTGCATTTACCCCTAAAACCCAGCAGTTGCTCATCTGCAGTGATGTTTTCATGTGGGGTGTGGTGCATCTCACAATTGCTAATAAACTTGTCCCACACACTCCTGATGGAAAAAAAATGTCAGTGGCCCCCCTCTCTGGCCGTGTGGTCAAGTAATGAAACCGAATGCATGATAGCAGGAACGAAAAACGACCCTCCGACATTGCTGCTCTGTAGAAAGGCGCACCAGATATAGGGGACCACATTTCCTTTGTTTCCAGGTGGTTATCCTTCAGGTACCCACTGAACATAAGGACTCCTATCAGGGCAGGGATCTCAGATGGTAAGGTATGCATGAGAGTTGCTGTCTGGGTTTTGTACTTGGCTGCCAGCTGGTCAATCTTTTTATTGGTCCACAACACTAGTTCACTAATTATGGCATCACTTATAAATAGGTTAAAACACTCCTCTAGTGTTGTGGCCTGTGCAACTGTTTGCGTCGGATCTGGTGTGAATGACCTAACAATACTCAAAGCACTTGTCCTCGTTGTTGCGTGTACCTGAGGAGTTGTTTTCCATTCAAACCCACGTTTACTAGTCACTGATGGGTCTCTGAAATTAACAATGAGGTCTGTTCCATCCGCATCACGACGTTGTGGGCAGGCAGCAGAACGAGTGGTAGATCTAGCAGAAGGTCCAGCAGCAGGAGTAGCAGGGGCAGCAGGGCTAACAGTAGGGGTGGCAGGGGGTTGCCTTTACCCTTTGGACCTATAACATACACTCTTTTTCTGTCTTTTCCTGCGAGGTGGGTCATCCTCACAGTCACTTTCATACCCTTTCGTATCCAGTTCCTCATCTGGCTCAGCAATATATTCACTATCATAGATATCTTCTATTTCCGCAATATCTTCCTCATCACTTTCCTAAAAAAAAAAATAGACTCAATTACATCCTGAGGAAGATTTTATTACTAGGACGTGCCATTTTTTTTATTGTCAATTGTTAAAAAACCTTATGAAAATAATATCAACCTGAAATGAGAAAAACAAGAAAATAACACAAAAACAAATTACACAATTCTAGAATCACTAAACTCGGGTGCAGTGAACCCTTAAATATTACAAAGTCACTAAATTCGGGCATAATACACCTCAAAAATACTAGGTGTGTATCACTAAATTCGGGTATGATAAACCACGTATATAAATATCACTAAATTCGCGTATACGAGACCCGAAATCGTCATACACTTTTACCCCCAAACTAGGGTATACTGCACCCGAACACGTGTTTTCCTCGCGGACCCATCGGAGAATTGAAACGAAACACGATACCCCTAAAGCGTCTCAACAAATACTGAAGGTACTGTGAGCACCAACGCTCTAACTTGACCGCTAATTTAAACAAAGTGAATGACGTCATACGCGTCGGGGATACCATGCCCATGTTTAGTTTTCTAGGGTTAACTCTTGGTATTGGCTGAGAGTTCCAAATCTTACTTATTACAGCTGTTGTTATACAGTTATAATGAGCTCGAGGGTCGGAAAGTAAAGAAGTAGGCAAAAATAGACTTTAATAAATATTAATAATTAAAGTTAATATGATACAACAATACACATACATATAAGCCAAATAGTTAGAGTGGTAAACGGGTTTTTAAGAATAATAGGTATTCTAAAATGCAATAAAATGGGGGTAGACCGGAATTATAAATTTGGGGAAGCTAAAATATTCGTTACGATACAATGTACACAAATGGAGGGTTTGTGGGGAGACGATGGTCGTTTCCGGCGAAGCGGTGTGATAATGGTTGGGTCACTTCGACGGGGTCCAATGTCAACTTGCTTGTAGTGAAATATTCTTTTGAGATGACGGGTGGCGGGGGGGGGGGAGCAGAGTCTTCGAGAAGTCGAGAAGGGAGGTTGGGAATTCTTCCGGTGTAAATTCCTTTGAAGAAAACAGGGGGTGAGTTTCTCCAAGACGTCAAACGGTTTGTTTGGTCAGATGTGCGTAATCAAAGGGGTATTACGCTAAGATTAATCTTCACTGAAGCCTTTTGGGATAAGACTTAGTTCTTTTTTGGAGATGGCGTTGATAAGCAGAGTTGGACGGGTATTGTTACGGGGAGAAGAATTCTTAACTAGTTCTAGGGGTGGATATTTGGATCATCCGAGGAGGGATGCTTGGTTTTGTCCCACAACGTTTCCTTGCCTTTGGTGCATGACAACCCAAATAGAGGAGGAGTAAGATCGTCTGCACTCGTGGGCTTCTCTCGCACCAATCTGCTCATTCCTATTCACGCGGGTATATATGGACACCAGAAGTGAGAGAGCTAACCCCATAGAAGGGCTTTTAGTCATAGTGAACGCGGCTCGGGTGGTGATTGTCTCAGCCACTGCCAGCGTGGCTGGAAGAAGGGGCACAGGAGACTTCTCGTCTCGTTTAAATACTCGCCTTGATAAGGTCTGCATTCCATGAGCCCACTCCTATACTTTCTCACGCTTTTGAGCTTCATTTAATTGTTAGTAAGCTACACGAGGCCCATCACGTGGAGGCAATGCTTAAAAGCGACGTTATTTCTCCCATCACGTGTTTGTTCCCTAACATGATTCATGGCTCTTTTGTTATAATTTGGGATTTTAATGTTGTCATCTATTTTTCTTATTATGTTGCTGTATATTTCTTTTTTTCTTATATTCGTCTACGTTTAAGGTAAAGGCCTTGATGTTGTTTGAATAGCGTACGTTTTAGTCCATCTTATTGTTTCCTCAATTTGACTACTTTTTCCTTTTTAGTCTTTGTCAGTGACTTACATTGCCTGAGCGCTTTTTTTGTCCTAAATTGGTCGATAGATACGGTAAAACACAACGTGAAATTTCAATAATTCCTTTCTTCATTGTGTTGTTGATTTCTGTTTCGTCGTGATTTATGTCGTAGTCCTATTTAGATTTTACTTTTATTAGGTGTTTGATTATATCTTTTTGTTCGGTTATCTTAGAGAGTGGAGTAGATTGAAATCCATAGATCTTAATTTTAAATCTTTTGGGGGTTGTCTTCTGCGTTTGTTGTTTCCCTTTTTCTAGTTTGTTCGTAGATTTGCTTAAGTTTTCGCTGATTTCTCTTTCATTTTCTGTGGACATGTGTCATTTTCTGCTTGATCTTCCTTTGTGCTTTGTTCCTGCGTCGGGATATTTTGGGGTTACTGTTTGCTCGTTCGTCTGTCCTTGTTTGGAGATCATCAAAATTCTGTGAGCTTGCTGGACGGTTGGTTTTAGGAGAACCATATTGGTTTAGGCGGTTCTTTGGCATAAAACCGGGTTTAGATTTGTTAAGAAGTGGGTATGTAAAATGCATAATATGAAGTCTGGACTGATATTACCTTCAATATTCATGAGTTTTCTGTTCAGGCGTGAACCTTGCTGCTGTTGTGTATATGGTTGTTTTTCGTATTTCATTTCCCCTCAATCATCGGTGTTTTCTTAGTTTTAATAATTTACCTCTTCAATGGTCATGCATCATGAGATTACTGTGCAGCTTTTTACAGTTGTGGCATTTCTTAGTTGAGCTTTTACAATCTTCCCACTTGTATTCGAGCCATGTGCATTCGGAACACTTCTTGCCTTGAAAGGCGCATTCCTTCGCCATGTGATTATCCAGTACATGACATTAGAAGCAGACCTATACGGAGATAAAGGCTTCCATCTCTATCTGGTCTGAAGCAATCTTCGTGTAAAACGCAAATATTCTTTGTTCCGAGACTTTAGTGGCTATTTCGGTTCTCTTGAATATTACTTTGAACACAGGTAGGTGTTCTTCGCCTGAAGGCATTAGAACTTGATGACCATTTCAACTTTTTTCTCGATTTCGATCTGGATCTGTTCTGCCGTATGCTCCCATATCCGTACATTCTCATGTCTCAAGTAAATGCATTTTAAGCCTGGGACAGCTGCGTCAGAAGAATTGTCGATGACATGCGCTCACAATAACTTTCTAGCTGCTAGCTTAAGGGATCTTGTCTCAAAAATTTTGTAATGACCAGATTTATGACCTCTCTTCTCAGGACTTTGGTCTTCTTAGAACCAGATATGTTCATCTTCATTCTTTCTGGATAAAAATCTGTTGTCTTTATTTTCTAGATTGCATTTGGAGCTCCTATATCAGACAAGCTGTCTTATTTCAGCCCAAATGCCTCTACTCCTCTCCACGGTTATTTAGTCTTCATTTGCTTTTTCCCAGAGCACGATTTTTCTCATGTAGTTTCACAAAGAGCTTCATTGCTTTATATTTAGTGATTGACTCCATCCTAACCATCTGTCAGAATGGGATGATAGATTCAATTTTTTCATATGCAAGGTCTTTAACTTTGGGCCTCCTTCCATTTTCCGGGCAATTCTGAAGATCAATGTAATTTTAGGACGCCTTTCTGTTGGTGGGCAGTTGGAAATCCCGGATAAAGTCTGAGGGGTTTAAAACCAGTAATGTATCAGTGAGATATCTGGTAGATCATCAAGTTGACACCTACCTGTGGATAGTAGGTAAGGGTTCTGAGATATTAACTGTGCTTACACTGAGCTCCTTCTGCTCCTTGCTTAATGCCATTGTGGTTATTACTTGGAGATTTTTGGGGTGATATAGTTTGTTGTTTCCTGAAAAATGATTGATACTTATTATTAGTAATTATTAGTTATTTATTCATTATTATTACGTAGCAATATTGCAATCTTTCATTTGATACCAAATCTGTGGTCGTATCTTATATAGATAAAAAACGTTTTAGTGACAAAACATGATTTAAGGGGCCGGAAACTCATTCTTTCAGTCAATTTCAATGGCGAAAATATAAAAATCCATGCAGCAATGCGTCCTACCTTTCGAGGTTAATATAGCTTATTGTTGGTTAATGAGCGTGATAAGGTGTACCGAAAGCTATGAAAATACGACGAAGTTGATTTTTGAACAGGACTAACTTAGCATTTACCAAAGCTCTAATCACCCAGGGAATTTCTACACTTTAAAAACCTTTCGTCGCAATTTGTTTCATCTTTATCACTATCATTTACGATGCACTCTGCATAGATAATTAAAACTACCAACTTGTTCAAGGAAGGCACCACGGATTCGACTAATATCTATAAATTATCCCTGCCGGAAAGACAATTAAATTTCTCCATTTTGAGTGCCCTTTTTGCCCCCTCCTTATACCCACCATGTCAAATGACCCTAACTTTCATTCACTACCACTCGATCTTAAGCAAATTCCAACAGAGAATCCATCCCTTACCATTCCTCTTCTATCCCCCCTTTTGTTTTTATCCTTATAGTACTTGTCTCAATACTCCTTCCATAATGATATTATAATCCATGGCAGAACAACAAAACTTTGTCTTGCCTCTTAACCTATGTGAGCCTAACGCAAGTATATCAACATAAATAGCTCTCATATCATCCAAGAATTTACCACTCATCCAATACATTCTTGCTACCTGCCATAATGCTTCTCCCTCTACACGATTATAAACTTTTACAAAATCAGCAAACCCAATATAAGGTTAACAACTCTTATGACTTGTTTGATTTGCTCGTTATCTCAGTGCAATTACTTTATCCACACACCATGTACCCGGTCTAAACCTTTCTTGGTCATCCCCTATCAATCCTTTAGCTATCTGTTCTATACACCCATTCATAAGTTTCCCTATGCTTTGCATACATCATTAAAAAGACTTATGCTCCTGAATTTGTTTCATTCATCTTTCTTCCTTCTGCACATAAATAACGGCACTATTACAGCAAACTTACTGTCCTAGCCACTCTTCCCCTTATAAATGCCTAACAATATAGCTACCAAACCCATTCCATCGAATAATCACCACCATTTTTTGGTATGACTAGCTAGATAAGCTAATGCAACTGCTTTTCTATTTTGCAGACATTCACAGCCATAGCAACCTCTTACATGCTTATATCTTCCATATCTCAATACACTACATGAGTTTACACATCTGAAGCTAATCATATTTACAGTTCCAAAATCTTCCACACCGATATTATAATGTCGTAGGTCAGGTTAGATTTGCTGACCTCCGCTTGCTTCCTTTGACTCGGAAGGCAACGTGGCAAGCTTGCAGGACATTCTGCGGTTATTCTTGCCCTGAATAATGCACTTTAAACGTGGGTTGCACTAAATCGATTAAGAGTGACTATTTTTCCTTGGCCGAATTTAATCAACTAACTAGGAGATTCTGGATATCAAACTGGATGAAACAAAATAATCTTCTTTACTAATGTAAAAACAAAAATAAAATAATGGATACAACATAGAAATACACAAAAAAACTAAATGGACAAAAGGTTTACGCACCTCAGCTAAAGTAAGGAGCCGTGAGAACGTACACACAAACGTACACAAGTTACTAAAGGGAAACTATTATTTCAGGTAGATCTGCCGCCAGAGGGTTTTTGTATCCGAGAGAAGAGTTCGAGTGGGTATGAGTGTGGAGCTCGGTTGCTTTTCAAAGGGCACGGTTGGCTTTGCACTTAGCTGATTAGTACTCGGCCTGCTTAAAGTTATGAAGAAGAATACAACCTGTTTTCAAAGAACCACTGCTAACCTCAAAAGGAGTAAAGGAATATGAGGTTTGGACTGGTTAAATGACAAAGGTAGCCTAGATAACAGTTATTAACCTTGCTTTAAATAAAGAAGGAATAGATTAGAGAGAGAAAACGAGAATTGCCCCAAAGAAAAGGGTGAACTGAGGTAACCGGTTTATTTTAAGGGCAAGTAATGTTTGTAGTTTTACAAGGGTTATTTTTAAACTTAACAATTAAACAGGACATAAGTATAATGATGAGTTAGAATAAAACTGGAAATATACAGATGGAGTATGGTAATTATGAATTAGTACAAATGAATTAATTATTTGAGTGGTTAAAGAAATTATTTAATACAACGGGAATGAATATGAGTTAGTTTACATTAATATGAATGGTATAGCAATCTGAAAAATTATTTGTTATAGATTATAGTTGGTAAATTATGATGTTATACCCACTGAATACGTTGCACGAATTATAACTTCGGGGGAAACTTGTCCGCCGGGTAGTGAATACACAAGTGGATTGTAAGTGCGAGAGAGGCAAGGAATGAAGGAGGTCGACACTGATTGGGTAATTTAAAATGCGTCAAACAAGGGTTGTGATTGGTTGAAATAAATCGTACATCGTATGGGGTAATCAATAACGGAATGACGTACATAACTTTAAAGGCAAGATGCATAATCTCTTAGACGGGGAAATGCCAACTGTATTTTTAGGTACTTTTTTACGAGCTAGCAAGATGTCAGTTGCTACAAGAGTGATCGATGGAGTATTTCGCCGGGCCCTTGTCTTCGGCCCTTGGAGTAAGAGGCAGAGATAAAGAATTCTTCCGCGACGAGTCCCCTTTGTAAAAATATTAATCTTACCCGGGCCAACGCTTAACTATTTATACGGGTTCGCCGGAAGTAGGTTTTACTTTATCTATATAGAGGCGCTGGGAGTGAATATAGACCTTCACGCCATCTTGCAGAACCTCTCACTGTTACAATTAGGATCGTGCCTTCTTTTCGGCCTTCCTGTCTCTCACACTCTATCTTTGACATCTTCTTCCCCTTCAAGATGGAACTTCCGGAATGAAATGACATCCAATAATAACAAAAAAGGGGTGTACATCGTAATTTCGAAACAACAAAAACGCAAAAATAAGAATACATGGCACTAAATTAAAAAACACACACAAAGAAAATTCCACATATAGGGACTGGGGAGTGCATATTTATAAGGCTTATCATCACAAAATAAATAATTGACAATAACCACAATTATCAAAAAATACCTTTAAGAATGAGGCTCACCTGCCTCGGGTCCATAGCAATATAAATTAAATAAAAAAAGGGTACATCTTCCCTTAAAATTAATAGAAATATTGCCTGAGCATAGGTAAAAAAAAAATCAATCTTAAAAATTAGAAAAAATTTACTCTAAATCAGGATCGGTTCGAAAATAAATTCAATGGATTCTTGTTTAAGCTATTGGCTATACAGTTATCGGAGCCTTTAATATAAGAGGATCCTGAATGGAATTTTTTGTAAAAACAAACTCCAGCGCATTAGACAACCATTATTGGGTTTTTTTTTTACATTTCGGAGGTCAGACAAGGGTTTATGGTCAATTTTTATTACAAGATCTTTCTCTACCAAAAACATTTTAACTTTTGAATTCCCCAAATTATTGCGAGGGCCTCTCGCTCAATAACAGCGTAGTTTTTTTCACGGGATAGCAATTTCCAAATTCCATATGCAATGGGGAAGCTCTCATCATTTTTGTCGTACTGGACTAGAAGACAACCTATTCTCTCTTTGTTGGCATCTGTTAGAATGCAAAACGGTTCATCAGGATTATTAAACGTATAAGGGGCACCGAAGCGAGTTTTCAGTTAAGTTTATTAAAACTCTTAACTAAGAGCAGGTTCAATACGAGGCGCTCGGGGCCTTTGTTTTAAAAGTTCACCAAGGGAGCGGAGAAGGGGGCGAAATTCTAAATAAAGTGTCAGTGATACTTCTTGATAAGACTTACGTGGAAAAACTTCCTTCCTGTTCACGCCTCAATCAAATAATTGACGGGGTTGCGTTTATCGATCACTTGATAGGGGCCCTTCCATTGGCTCAGTAATTTGTGGATTTCAGTTGTAAGCAACAACAAAAGTTCCTGAACTGGCTTAAATTTTCTATCTTCAGATGTGTAGTCGAAGTAAGTTTCATATTTATCCAGGTTAACATCTAGACTTGGATAAGCTATTTTAGCGCATTTCTCCAACTTCTGTCTTAAGTCGAGCAGATACGAGTACGAGCATTGGATTTCCTGATCAAGTTTTTGATTTGTAAATAGCTCCTTCATAATGCTCAAGGGACCTCGTAAATTCCATCCGTATAGTAATTCAAATGGAGCGAAACCCAAGGCGTGATGGGGAATTTTTCTATACGCAAAGAGATCTACCAGAAAATATCTGTGCCATTCCCATGGCTGCTCGGCACATAATTTCTTTAGAATGGCTTTGAAACTGCTATTAACTCTTTCGCACATTCCATTTCCAGCTGGGTGGACCGGACTCGTAAACAAAGGTTTTATCATGAGCAACTTGCCCACATATTCCATCAATTGGGATGTAAATTGGCGGCCACGATCCGACAATTTCTCTTTCGGCAGCCCAACACGGGCAAAAATCGTGATGAGTACTTCGGCAGAAGAGATGCTGTCAATCTTTTTAAGTGGCACAGCCTCGGGTAATTTGGTGGAAGAATCGATCACAGTTAAAACATAACTATAGCCCTCACTTGAAGACGAGTAAATTGCCCTGATCAAGTTAATCGCTACTCAGGGGAAGGGTTCTGAGATTATTGGGCCTTCTATAAGGGTGCAGGCTTGACTCGCCCTCTAAACGCGGTCTTCTGGCAGATTTTGCACGAACGACAGTAACGCAGAATTTCGTCCGATGCACCTGGCCAATAGAAATATTTAAAGACCCGTTGTGCCGTCTTAGAGTGGTTAAAGTGACCTGAGAAGACACTACCGTGGGCGGTTCGAAGGATGATTTTGACATGGCAGAAGGGGAGACCTAATACTTGGGACTCTATGTCATTGTCTGCTAAGCACTCGCTGTAAAGGAGGTCATACTTAAAAATGAAAGAGATTATCTTGTTGCCGCTATTGGACTCTTGCGTCTTGTTTTGTGCATTGATTCATAGTTGGCGAAGAGATTCACACTCTTTCTGATTTTTCACATAAAGTCTTAGTTTACGACATTTGCGCAATCTGAAGTACTGGCGGTTTCCAGAGGATGCGGGCGCTTCTGATTCTTTAACCGCTTAAGATCGGATGGTCAGGTGTTGAGCTACAGAGGGGGGTACCTGCAGACTCTGGACAATTAAAGCAGCACAAAACTTGATGGGCGCTGCGACGACATCGACCCAGCTGGTGAAGTAGGCGCACTCAATGTAGTATCTCGTAATCGTGCACTGTTGCAAACTAGTTGGGATCAGGGGTGTGGTAGAATGGACTCTCGACGATATACCATATATAACTATTCGTTGACGGAACTATTCAATTATATTTAGAGTGCGTGGTTTCTGGTTGACCGATATTATTTATCTTCAATATGCTTAAGAAGTGGAACTGAGCTCAAGGATAATAATATGGCTATCATTAATAAAATAGAGTTTTATTAATAAAACTATCAATAACACACAAAACGGAAAATGTTGACATAAACAGAGAATGGAAAGGGTCGTGGGAATATCTGGCTAATCCGAGGAATTAAGATTTGGGAGAGATTTAAAAAGGTAAAACAGATAAAAATTAAAGGGATGGGATGGTTCGCTAAACCATTTACAGCACAGGATAGGGTTGACAAAAAGGTTAAATACTCAAAGCTAATGTTGAGCTTACGTAATTAAAAGTTGTTGTGCAGAGGAAGGCGACGCGAAGGAATCTTCGGTCCGCTGGTGAGTTCCGGCTGAATGGGGGGATTAAATGATCCTGACGTGACGTCTTGGGAATGAGAACCATTTCTTGACGAACGGGCTGGAAGAACAATGGCTGTTCTACGTTGTTCTCTTCTGAACAACAGGGGGGGGGGAGAACCTTCTCTTGTCTACGGGCTTGAAGAACAATGGCTCTTCTAACGTTGATCTCTTTCTGAACAACAGGGGGGGAAGGGTGAGAAACGTTTCTTGTCAACGGGCTCAAAGAACAATGGCTGTTCTAATGTTAGTCTCTTTCTGAACAACAGGGGGGGGGGGGAAGGTGAGAACCGTCTCTTGTCAACGGGCTCAAAGAACATTGGCTGTTCTAACGTTGTTCTCTTTCTGAACAACAGGGGAAGCCTTGTGGACTTGGCGTCTTGAAGGCTCGAACCTTGGCACTCAAGGGATATTGTCCTCTTCTGGAAAATGATGGTGGATCTCGAGGCAGAGGGCCCTGGTTCACAAGGTGAGACCGGATCGGCGTAATGTCTCGCGAAGAAAATCTGGATCTCGAATCTCCTCTTAGTGGTAAAGTTTCCATATAAATAGTCGAGCCATCCCCTTGGCGTAGGGGACAATGGAGTGGGGGCTTCGAGGGAATGCCCAGCCGCGCCTGAGAACAATACCTTATCTGCCCATAAGCATAACTTAATCTGGCGAGGTCGGCGGATGAAAAAGAAACGGGGGGGGATGAACCTCCTTGGTTAAATATTGATTCAGGTGGGGCGATAACGCGCCAGGCTTCAAGGCGAAGATGGTGAACATGTGAACATGTGATAGCGGTTGAAATTAAGCGGCCTCAAACCGTTCTATCACAAGGGGCTACAGGTAGAAGTAATCGATCAGATATTTCGATGCGCATGTACCCTGTGCCGCGCACGAGAGTTGAGATCCGGCAACAGTACACCGCTCCAGTTTCGAATTGGAGACCTCCAGGATTGCTTTTATCAAACAGAAAGTTCATCTGGTGGCCGGCGGGATGTGGTTTGCTTGGAGCGAGAGGTGTTTCTGGTTTCGACAGCGCTTAGCAGGCGTAGCACTCATATTGTGCACCTGGTGATGATGGCTGCCAATAAATTGACAATTCTGAGGGCAATTAGTTCTTACATGAACCTCTACTCCACATGGGTAACCGACGATAGTTCTCCTGAGCAACGACGAAGCAAGGGGATTAAAGGAGAAGGGTTTGAACTCACGTTTGTCTGGAGGGAGAAGGGTTTAGGCTTAAACGCACCAGTGATCTTGATGAACTTATTCCTGTGTTGGGGAATGAATTTGGTTTTATGACCCTTTGCTTTAAGAGAGTGTTGCTCCGTTTCTTCATTTCTTTTGGATAGCAATGATGATTAGCCTCATATACATCTGATTCCTCGATGCACTCTTTAACTATTCGGCACTTCCGGTCTCTAACGAAGGTTCTAATCTCCGACGGAAGTGATGCCAATAGTTTGTCTTTGAGGACGAAGTTAACCAAAACATCCTATTCCTAGGGAACTTCGGACGCGTCTAGCAAGAAATTAAAATTACGCTGCAGGGAATATCCAAATTGACGGAATGTTTGATTAGGCTGCAACCGACAGTGACGGAACTTTGCACGGTAAAAGCCCGGAGTCATGTCATAGGCTGCAAAAAATTCGGCTTTTAATGTGGAATAATCAATGGTGGCCTCTGAGGGAAGCGAGATGAAAATGCCCATGAGCTGGGTACCAAGTTAAAGCAACAACTTGGCTATGCCGTCTACCATCCTCTGGCGATGAGCGTTGTAGTTATTTTAGCGAAGAGCGTATATTTTATTATATATACACAAACGTACACGACCGACAAAAGGGAAACTACCATTCTGAGTGGATGTGCCGTCGAGGATTTTTTGTACCCGAGAGAAGGGCTTGGGAAGGGGTGGTATGAGCGTTGAGCTCTGTTGCTTTTCAATGGCACAGTTTGCTTTGCACTTAGCTGATTAGTACTTGGCCTGCTTAAAGTTATAAAGGAGAATACAACCTGTCTTCTAAAAATCACTGTTAGCCTCGAAGGAGCAAAGCAATATGGGGTTTGGACTGGTTAATAGCAAAGTTAGCCTAGATAACAGTCATTAACCTTGCTTTAAATGAAGAAGGAATAGATTGAAGAGAGTAAACGAGAATCGTCCCAAGTAAAAGGGTGAACTGAGGTAACCGGTAAGTTTTATGGTAAATAATGTTTGTAATTTTACAAGATTCATTTTTAAACATAACAATTAAACAGAACATAAGTATCATGAAGAGTCAGAAGAAAATTGGAAATGCACAGATGGAGTATGGTAATTTTGAATTGGTACAAATGAATTAATTATTCGGGTGTTTAATGAAATTATTCGATACAACGGAAATGCATATGAGTTGGTTTACATTGCGATGAATGGTATAGCAATCTGGAAAATTATTTGTTATAGATTTGTTGTGAGCCAGACATCAAAGAAATCTGAGTCTGTCTACCATATATTCCACAGCATCAAGGAAGCCACGGCTCCCTCTCCACTGTTCAGATAAATTTTGTCGAGCGGAGGCGAGGCTACATTATGTTTCCAAGCACACCAGCACTCTTTTTGCTGACCTATATTTCTTCACTCAACTGAAAAATCTGTTACAATATCTAGCACGACTCACTTCTAGTCTTCTAGGAGGATGAAACCGCAATTTCTTGGACTCTCGTCCGTGGCAGGTCCTTCACCACCGATTTCGCCGCGTTGTCTAGCAGGAAATCTGTTCCACCCGTATTTATTGTACACTCAGGTTCGGTGAAGGACGCCAACTGGACTTTATTCAGAAGAGGAGAATCCCCCAACGACCTCTTTATGCTTAGTGTGCTACAGTCCGTACTGGCATCGTGCACGCTCACTGCCCCTGGTGTGACGATATCTCGTTGATCATGATTCGACATCAGGGGCCGAGAGGCATGGATTTTCTTTTTGATTTATTCAAAAGAACCTAGATTCAATCTTTCCTTCCAGACTCTTAGTGAATGGCTACCCTGCCTTCGTTTTGCAAGTAATGGAGAGTTCACTCAACCCTTACCAGTTTCTTTCCAAATTGTCTTAAATTATCAGTGTGCAATTTGATACAGAACTTGATTAATATTAGGTTAGCTTATTTCATGGAAATCGGAAGCCACCTGCCTCCTGTAAAATGCGTCTTTCACGAGACCTACTCACCTCAAATGCTCTCTGTTATGTGTTCCTTTGTAGATGGTACTTTGCTACTTTATTTTTCTATATTGGTAAGACTGATAATAAAGTTTATGGTGATATGGTTTAATTGAAATGATCGACAATATTGTGGCCGAAAGATGCCTCCCAATCTTCATATCTGAGTTCCTGTGAGATCGATTCCGCATTCAGGTGAGAGGAGCTCTCTGGGTTCCAATATTACAGAAGTATGGCAACTCACAAGTGTCCTCAGCGTCCCTCGTTTTGCCTTGTCCATCAACTCGGTGTTGTAGGAAGATTTTCTTGCTATGCTCTGAGTATGTGTAGGAAATTTTGATCTATATTATTACAACCCAGATGCCAACACTTAGGTGTCGTATTGAATTTAGCAGAGCTCTACTAGTTGTTGTCTGTCTTCACCGCCCAGTTGTTTTCAATACACCACTCATTAAGAGAGATTATGCACTGTACCATGTTTGGAGACTAAATTGTGATTTATTGCAACTCACATAGTGCCGTGATGGCTCTTGAAGCATTAATATTTCCGAGATATCGCCTGTGAATCTTCACATGGAATTAACCTTCAAGGCCACGACGGCTACAGGTTGTTTGTTACTGTCTTCGAATTAAGTACACTCACGGGAGGTAGAGCCACTTGCTGGAGCTCTTTTCTCTACCTTATTAGATTAACTGCAAGAGAAAGTAATCCTTCTCCATTCTTTTTAAGTCTTTTTATGGTGTTTGGATGCATGATCGGGTGACCTGAGAGATTGAGTTTCCCTCCATTACCTGACCAAGTTCCTTCTTCCCTTTTTTGTTTGCTTAGTTCTTTACTTTTAATCTATTTTTCTTTTTGTGTTTTGTCTCATTTTTTTAACACAACCTATTTAGAGGCTAAAAAAGAAAACGCGTATAGGTATTTTCATTGGTTATGCCCTTGTTGGCAGTCGTAAGTATAGTCTTTAAAACAAAACTATAGATCGCAAATAGTGTTTTGACTGACAAAGAATTAGTTTGAATTTGCTTCATTAAATAATTCTGTTGCATCCGTTTGACAGAATTTGAACAAATTGGCTAAGCCGAAAACTCCAAATTGCCTATTACTTCCCCCACTGCTGTAACGCTCAACCGCATGAATCGCAAATAGTATCTTTTTTGGAATATTTACAAACCTTATTTGCCACCAAATAATGGATCCATGATTCAACCCATAGTCAAAAGTAACACAAAATTTAAATGTTATTTATCTGACTGTTTGTAGATGATGCATAAGAATGACGAGCGTCGAGAATTTCCAAGAATGTTTACAATTAAAGATGCAAAGTCTTCCCTAGCGACTCGCATGGGAGTGTCAAATCTGGAATTTCTTCAAGTATGTCAGCAAAGTTAGGGCCGAAAGTAGTGCTTGACAATACAGATATTTTCTGATGACGCGAAATTTGTTTAAGAATTTAATGTAAGACTAGGGTTATAGTGTACCGAAAAAAATATTGAATTTGCTTAATTATCTACTGAAAATAACTTAATTTTTTAATTGCGATGATTTTGAGTGAATAAAAGGTTGCAGCCACTTCTTCCGATCTAAAAATTAATGAAGTTACACAACTCTCATTAGGATTGAAAATAAGTGTCCATAAAAAATTAGCCATCAAGAAAATGAAGTTCGAGACTATAGAGAAAATATAATTTGAGTATGTGCAGATAAACGTATGGAAGTGGTTATATACATTCTTTAATCATAAAAGTAAATTTAGTCCTATAGATGTAATGCAAGCACATATGGTACGGAACAAGATAATAAGGCTAGTACGGCAACAATTGATATAAGCGATTTTAATTATATTTTTATGTATTTATGTTTCACTATAAAAACCTGTATTTCATAGCGAATAAACTAATGTAACTTGTCTTTTTCTTCTTTAAATGTGAATTTTATATTTCTTGCATAAGTATCCTGAATTTCGAAAAATCAGGCCTCTCACAAACTTCGACGATTCCTGATATAGAGGCCAGATTTGGCCCTAATTTTGTGGAGAGTCAAAATTGATTGATATGCAGAACTTCCGGGACAGAAGCTTATATGCCCGAGCTCCCAAGATCATTGCGGCTTTCATGGGAAAATCCTTTGTGGAATTTCCGTTTAGGTATGTGTGCGCGTTCGTGTACACGCTTGTTGCTTGGTCGATGTGTTTGTTATATGTGTACGCATGGATAATGTGCCCTCCACATGGACTGTGGGATACTATTTTCGTTCCGACTGTCTACACACACATAGACAGTTATGCAGTCGGATTTCTTTCCTGTAACTATCGATTTACATTACAGAGCAAAATAAGAGAATGATTTTGCTCTATTAAAATTTTAAAAATATGAGTAGGTAAATGAAATTTACATGGAACATAAAGGCATGCATTTAATATATGTTAGGAAGATTTTATATGATACTAAATAAACTAACAAAATAAAATATTGACACGCACACACTAAGAGAACGATCATTCACATAATTACTTAGCAAGCAAATGCACTAGAAACTAAGCAAGATTCGACAACGATACAACTTAAAAGGAGGTTTTGAAGCATTTGTTTTGTATTACTTCGGCGTAACGCGACCAGAGGACCTCACCAGTTTCTTCCAAATTCTGGTGTTATTTTGCTCCATTCCTGCTCAAATCTGTCACAGTTGAAGGTTGGAGGTCTCTAATTTTATCTCCAATGATCTCCCAAAGTTTTTCAATAGGATACAGGTCTTGGCTCTTATCAGGTGACTTCATTAATTCGATATATTCTTGTTCGAAATAGTATTTTACTCGACTTGCATTATGGGATGCCACGTTATCCTCTGTTTAAGTGCTGCTGGCTGGTTCAGAGATGCTCAGAGTGAAGGTATAAAATGTTGTTGTACGAGATCTAAGTGCACATTTGCATATATGGTTCTGATTATTCGCATAAGCGGACCAACACCTTCCGACGAAAACATCGCCCATACCATGACGCTACCTTCGCCATGCTTGGTAGATATTTTAACACATTTAGGGTTAAGTTTGTCACCTGCGGCGCGTCTAAAATATAGCTGTCTTCTCGAACGGTAGTTATGCGGGATTGACCAACTTTTGCAGAAGTTTTATAGGTCTTGCTATTATTGTCTAACTTCCGACTGCTCCAAAGTCTTAGGACGAATATTTCTCTTACGGAGTTAAGAAAGCACTTTCACGTGTGATAGCATCTCTGAAAAGTAAATACGACAACAATGGCGGTTGTACAGTTCTTACCTATTAAGAAAAATGTTGCCAGATAATTTCAAGAAACTTCTAGAATATTCATAAATAGATCGTTCTTATTTTGCATAACCCGGTTCGCAAAAGTTTACCCTGAACCTGCCCCACACACAATCATTTTGCCACGAGTAAAAAGATTCATTAGAACAACCAAATTACCATGAAATAATTTGAGTATCCAGTAATTGGTATAAAACCAACGTTATTCAAATCACAATAAAAACTTAAAATGCTATTTACCTAATTAGCACCTTGCTAATTTCATAGAAATCAGCAAGGTAGGTGATGCTATTTTTTATTAGACTTCTCTCCAATGCAAAAAGGCTCGCACAAATGAGAAAAGTTTGACCAAGTTCTGGAAGCAAAAGTTGATTCTGTCTTTTGAGAGAAAAGTGAGAATAGAGCTTAGGGAATTGCGGGACGAAGGGAGGAAATGAAAGTTTATATATAATTTATCCTTTAAATTATCTTAAAGCCATGAATTCATGTGTATTTGGATCTTTCCACGAAGGAGCAGGCTTGAGGGAAAAAAGTCATGAAGGACAAAAAATAAGTCTACCGAAAAAAAATCGATAACCAGAACTGAAAGAGATCCGCAAACTCCAAGTCATCAGCAACTCACTTGCCAACCAGAATTATATGTAGATCTTTCATATATTTCCCCTTAATCTAAATATTACCACTTTCTGAAAAAAAAGATTTGTAATAAAATTGTTGTAAGGATGCTTTAGTTGATTTCGTTATTTTTAATAAAAGCAACAAATCTCATTTACGACAAGACCTTCAAGCACCTGCGGACATTTAGCATACAAACTGAAATGCCGACGAAAAGTGGTTGTTCAACAAAGCCAAGGCTTTGGCCCCGAAGCCAGTAATCATCATTAAAACTGTGCTCTTTATCCTGAGTTTACCAAGGAATTTGAGCCACATATGGCAAGCACTTATCGCAGTAGTACAAGTTCTTTACAAAACTTGATCTTCTGTTGTTACTCTAGCAATGAGTAGCCACTTTCACACTGCATCAGGCGCGCATGGGGGATGCTCTTCATCTACACCAAGCAAGTGACTGCATCCAATAGACAAATATAACAGTCACTTGCTTAACCTGGGTGAAATGCGTCCTCCAGGTGTGTCTGAAAGAGTGTGAATGTAACTATTTATTGCTATACTAACTGCATATTATCACTGCGTTTATTGCAGTTTACCTTGCAAAGCTTGATCTTGATAAGGGGCGTAAACATTAGAATGCTTAAATACGGATTTTGAAAGGTTTATCGATAAAATCAACAAATATAAATCGCCTGGCCACGACATGATCACCCTAGGAGTTCTAAAAGAAGTTAAAGATTTAATAGTCGAAGAACTAAGGAAAGTCTTTAATTACTGTCTCGAAACTGGCATTGTCTCCTAACATTGGAAACTTACTAATGTAAAAAAGGATGCAAAAAGATAGCAGGCAATTACCTGCCCACAAGCTAACAAATGTTGTATGGAATATGCTCGAAACCCTCATTGCATAAAAAAATAATTAAACATATAGGATTGCAAGCATTAATTCGAGACTAGCGACATGACTTGAGGAAACATAAGGAACTACATAAGTGCACCTTTTACTACCATAATTCTATTTGCTATAATCTTTTTGTTAGGGGGTGCCAGATGTTATTGAAAAGCCTATCACTGTGACTACCAGACTGAGAGCAAATCAAGCTTAACTCAATTTAGAATAACATAATATATTAGATTCAAGTTTGTTTGCTTGATTTCCTAAAAACATGTTTACTTCTTTAAAGAGAAAAGTCCATTATATTTACTTTATTAAAAGTCGTCACCTAGTAAGACGCCTGCCACCAAAATATTTACCTCATGTCTTTAATCAATTCATGTTCATATGACTTTCATATTGTTGGTTGTTATTCTTTACTGTTTATTCGGTGAAATTTGAATAGTTTTCTCTGTATAGTGACATTTTTCTCACAAAGCCTAAAGCTCTCGGTATTGATACTGAATCCTTTGATATTCAAATATTGGGGCTAAATCGTTGCTGAGACTTGAAATCCAAATTTCCCTTCGAATCCAGATTCATCCATTATTTAGCAAAAGATAAAAGCGAGTACAAATATCACCGGCCGTGAGAGAACTCCTGCGAATTCCTGCAAACAAGACTGTGTTCAAACATGAATTTTTAGTCAGAAAAATTCCTTTCCTCAACGTCGGAATTTTTCAGACGTCATTTTCTTACTCAATTTACGTGAAATTTTCAGTCTTTGTTTATTGGAGTAACATCTTATCATGAAATACTGGTAATTTGAATTTAAATCTGCAGACTTTTTAACATCTGAACAAACATACAGCCTTTCAAGCAGACACTATAGTCCAATTTTTTTGTATCGTTTAGTGCCATGCAATTACCTACAGTGTAACGGACATCCTAAACCAGAGTTACTCAAGAATATTGAGACCCCGTGAAAGGTACCCGTTCCGACCATTAACCACACGCGATGCTGCTTAGCATTTATCAGAGGAAAGATGGGGTTTCTACGCCCTTAGCCCATAGCGGGGTCTAATGACGGGAGAGAGGATGTGTGCCTAGTGGTGAATCTGATGTAGGTGGAAAAGGTATGAGTCATGCGACTAACCACATAATATGTTTTGTAAGGCTACATTCACTGGTGTCTGGATGAGAAGATACGAAGAAATTAGGAATGGAGAATTAAGAGTTGATGCCGTTAAATGAGGGAGAGTAAACTTAAGAATATGTGAGAGTAGGAGATAGTAAGTAACTGTGATCAACGTGTCCGAACATACGAGGGTTGGTCAATAAGTTTTGCAATTCAGATATAAGTAAACGAGATATGAGGAAAAATGATTTACTATTTTTCAATATAACTACCCTCGACTTCAATGCACTTGCGCCACTTGTCCCTGAGACTTCAAATTTCCGACAACCAGAAGTCTCCTGACTGCTGTTCACTCCACTCCTGGACGGCGAACTGGACATCTTCATCGTCCCCAAACCGGCGTCCACGTAGTGTAGCCTTGAGCTGGCGAAATAAAAAGTAGTCGCTAGATGCTAGATCTGGACTGTAGGGGAGATGGTTGAGCTCTTTGAATCCGCACTCGCGCAGGGCAGCTTGTACAACTCTGGCCTTGTGAACTTTGACGACGTTGAAGTCGATCATGGGGCGTGAGGTTTTCTAGGGACCCAACTGATAGATAGCTTGGTCATGGCCAAATTGTCGTGGATGATGTTGATAACACTTCCATGTGATATTCCAAGTTCTCGCTCCATTTCCTCGACCTTCTCCCGTCTATTTTCGAGTATCATCCTCTCCACACTGGCCTCATTGTCCTCGTTGGTCACGTCTGACGGGCGTCCTGGACGGGAATCATCTTCAAGGGAATCATGACCATGGCGTAACTCCCTATTCCAGCGAGCAATGGTTGAATAAGAAGGGGCGGTGTCGGTGTACACTACAACCATGCGTTCATGGATCTCTTTTGCACTCTTGCCTTCCTTGGTCAAAAATTTGATCACTGCGCGGTGCTCAACCTTCTCCATTGTTAAAAAAATGTGACTGACGATCTGCGATCAACTACTGCTTCCTAAATAGACCAGGCAGTAGCGTGCGGCTGCAGGTCCTGACCTGTCATAACTTGTCCTAACACCCCCACAAATAGCCATCCCCCTTCCTCTGTTTTGCCCTACCGATTCGTAAAACCTATTGACCGCCTCTCGTATGTTGAATAAATTGGACATTTTTGGTTCAAATATAAGGAGTATAATAGCAACGAAGCGAATCACGCTGAAAATTTGCATTGAGAGACTATTAACGAAAGAGAGGAAGATACAGAACGCAAAAATGTGTAGCAGATATATAAATCCTCCTTCAGGCATCGCGGCCGGAGGGCAAACTGCGGAGATTGGGGGCCTTTTTTTTCGAATGCCATCGAGGGCGGTAATTATGGTAATGCTCATTTATGGTACACAAAATCCTATTAGATTGTAGTAATAATAATAGCAATAATAATAGTAAGAATAATAAATAATAAGAGCAATAATAATAATAAAAATAATACTAATCGCAATAATAATAATAAGAGATTCGTAGGTAAAAGAAAAACAAATAAAGGAGAACAGTGAATGCATAAACATACATTCTCTAACAATTGGAAAATGCCGTATTTGGCTGAACCATCTCTGAATTTTCTCAATTATAAGCAATCGAATGTTTCTGGGCCGAAATTGCTTGTCACATATCATTAGTACAATACAGAGCGTAACTTTAAATGTATGCGAGCATTATGTGATATACCTCCTTTTCTACATTGGATATTTTTAAATTAGTTAAATAACCGATCTAAATATAGAAGGACTTTGTGATGTTTTTTTTTCAATACAAGTTTTCCCCCAAATTACTGTTTTTGAGCTTTGAGGGGTATTTGTCAGTGAATAATCGCATTTTAATAGCCTGATGCTATTATTAATGCTAATTTTAACGTGAGATTAGTACAAACTCAAGAAATTGAAGAGGAATGATCAGTTTTTAAATAACCATCTATTCGCATAATGTTCTAAACCGTCTTGGCGGTAAGAGTGGAAGACTAGGTAGGAAGTGGTGAGCGGAAAACTAAATCGATCAAAGATGGTCCGTGACTAGAAGCTAGTCTTGTTCCGCACCATTATTATGAAATTTCTTGGTAAATTAAGTTTTGCAAAAACGTCGTAATATTTGAGTGTGTTCTATATTTATGACCTCCTACCGAACCATCAAGAACCCACGTTCACACCTTCCCATAAGTAATCCACATGATCTAGTACCGTCTCCAAGTTTCTGAGGAGTTTTGTGTGTAGCGGAGTACGCGTGAGACGGTTCTGGCAACAAAAACGCAGGGGTAGGGTATAGTGAAAAGCAAGGTGGAGTGACTTAACGCATGTGTTCAATGATCTTTGAAGAAATGAAGATGGCAGAAAAGGCAAAGATGACCGAACTAAGGCTCTTCAGTATGGTTATTGCCTCTACGCAAATTTCGCAATAGAAATACTACGACTTACTGACCTGCTTCTCTTGCTATAAATTAGAGGATCACCTCACCGAAAATTGCTCCGAAATAGACAGGACTCTCTGCTACGAATGCTGGCATGAAGGGCATGCATGGGTACGCTGTGTTTCACAAGAAGAGAACTGTTTAAAATGCTCGTGGCACACATAACTATGAGCAGGCTGTGCGCTGTGCGTAGAGGAAACATGAACAGTAAGAAGACTGCAGACAGTCTCGTCAATCCGATCATACGCCACTGCAGCAAGAATTTTTCCGCATCCGTCAGTAACCCAAACCCAACCTCAGCCACAAATAAGCCTACAACTGTCGGACTCGACCCCCACGAAATTGTTGGCGTCTACTCTTCATACACATGCCATAAACTACGTGGCCCCTGGCTCCTTCAACGCGAAATTCAACAAGATGATGGAGGCAAATGGTATGGAACCGCTAAAGTTCCCCTCCAATCCTCCCTCTGACAAAGTTCTAGCCTTGAATCGGTCGTCTGAGGTCGTATGGCAACCGCATCAAGGTATTATGTTATTTGCCGCGGACGTCCTTCTATTGCAAACGCTTTGGCTACACAAATCGTTCTTGTAAGCGTGCAAAATAGGTTTTACCCAATATCTGTGTCAATGTCTCCTTCTTGTGTACAGCCAAATTTTGAATTGCTTGGAGTCAAATACCGCTTCCTCAAAGCAATGTATCGCGGATCTTCCAGAGAAAGAGATCCTAGCGCTTCGGCTGTGGATCGAATCTCTTTTCGAGAGGATAAATATTCGGTTTTTTCTTGGACTGTGAGACCTGGGACATCCTCTGCTTCCTCAGCTTAAAAAACACCCTCTACTCCTGGCTTATCCATGACTACATGCATTGTCTTGGTAGATCAAAATATACCATGAGCTCACCCCTCACCCGGCTAAAACCAGCAGTTTCCATTCTCCAACAGCCCGTGCAACTGATTCCCGTAAGCCGAAGCGTTTGCGAGGCACCACATACTCGTCGGATAGAGAGAACGCAAGCCACTTAAAGTTGTTTTTGAGACCTTCTTCGTGGATTTCAGATTTGTCTCGCGCAAGGAGGATAACACCAAGAGTTACTTGGTTAAAAGGCTGTAAGGTACGATTTTGAAACATGGGACCTCCCAAAAGACGATGGATCTCCACCCGCCAGCTGTGGACAGGGCGGTAGTTTTCCAAATGTTTCGATTCGAGTTGAAGAAAAGAATCGTATGGCAAACCAAACCTCTCCCGACCAACCTCTCCCACAGAAGGCGACAGCGCCTTCTGTGACCAATAGTTTTTGAAGTTCTGTCTCTATGAACTCCACGCCATTCTCGTATTGGTCTTCAATTCAAAGAGGGCTCCCTCATCTCTTTTGATCTAGTCCAAGAGGTTATTTTCCTTCAATAGATATTCCGTGGACTATGTACTAAAGGAAAAGAGTTGGGAAAGCTCATCTTCACCCACTATTCGTTGGCTACCGTTCTCCATGAGAACCTATTTTAGGCGGTGCCCTTGTCTACTCACCCCTAGTATAGAGATTTTGCGATCTCACTACCATTGAATGAGGGCCGACCGAGAAGATGCATGATTTAGACCCGGTATGATGTCTCTATTCGTCTACTTGCTTTGAATAACTCCATAGAGATAGTGGTAAAACAGAACTTACTGGGAGAGGTTGGGTTTGCCATAAGATTCTTTTCTTCAACCGGTATCGAAACATTTGGCAGGCTACTGCCCTGTCCAAGGCGGGCGGGGTGGTATGGGATATACTTTATTTCTGCGTACATTCCACCTTCAGCCGACTTCGACGCGGGGACTTCTGCCGGATAATGTCTAGGTTGCCGAAGCCCTTTGTCCACTTAGGTAAATTAAACTGTATGCAACCCCTCTAGGGCAACTACACGATCACTCAGAGTGGTCATGTGCTAGATTACCCGATAGAAGTGCTGAAGATAAGTTATCTTAATAAGGATCATTTTACGAATCACTCCCTGAGAACCGATTAATATTTTTGTATTGCTATGTCCATTTACTCTCTAAATGGACTACTTGACATTGGAAAAGAGTTGGTTGATGACTTTCTTAGTAGTGACCAGTTTTCTATTCAAATATCATGGTTAGGGAGGCTACCACCTGAAAGCGAACATTAACTCTTTCGAGAGATCAATTCAGCTCTCTGAGCAGTGACGCTTCTGGTTTTTTACCAATGACACCACCCTGGAGGGTACCATCTCTGACAATTTGTTACCACACCTCTGCTCCCAAAGGTAATATTGCGTTCGACATTTATAAAGCACACTTCTTGTCACTCAGGAGCTGTGCGAGTTAAACGGAATGCTCCAAATCTGGAGAAAAGGTGGGCTTCCATGTCGCATCACCCTTGATTGATGTCCATGGTGCTCTACCAGACGCACGTTTATCTTTAATCACCGAATTTGTTTTAATACACCACTCAGTACAAGCGATAACTCGTCGTGCCGAGTTCACAAACTGATAGTGAATTTTTAGCTGCTCCTCGGTATCCTTGACGCCACAGCTCCCGCGAGTTGGATTGATCTCAACTTTATCTTCTGGCTGGTATCTATACATATAGAGATTGCAAGAATGAGTGGGCCGATGAGAGAGACAAAGATTGAACGACAGGACCAGAGTTTTTCTCTTTCTCTCACTGACTACATGCAAAGAATCTGGTTAACACTCCGGGCTGCCAGGAAATAAAGATTGGAGACGGTAAACGGCCTTTGCACCGTGACTCTCCCCTTGGAACTACCCCCTAGCTCTTCAACGACTTTAATTCGTTTTCTAACTTTCAAATTGGGCACACGCGGAACATATATCCATTTGATTGAGTGCTCTCCTATTCCTTACTGAGACCCCGGTTGTGTTGTTCCTCTGTCTGCCAGCACTTTCTTGTTGAATGTCTCAGTCTGGGGGATCTTCGTGCACGTTACCTCCGTACTAGGATGAGCGGGTTGCTACCCCTTGTAGTTGGGGCGGATTCTTACACTCTTACAAGTAGCTTGTTTAACTTTTAAGAGAAAGCTGACTTCCCCACAAGGACGCTGTAGCATACCTTTTTGGGTATTAGGAGGGTGATGTTTTTGTTTTTTTGTTTTACTCTTGGGGGAATTTTTGTAGAAATTTTGGTTAGGCCGATTGTTGTTCCTTTTTGTTTCAATATAACCTAATTACTGAACTAAGTATCTTTTACAGCGACTTATGTTCAAGCAGATAGTCACCAAGACGACCCCTTTAAAAAATCAAAGCAGGATTCAATAACCCAGCCAAAGAAAAATGCAATGCAATTGGTAATCTATAAGAGCTATGCATGAAAATTTCTAAAACTTTTGGGCTACGTTAACAAATGAGGACTCTTCAGTTCAGAAGAAAATAAATACCCATTTAAGTTTGCAGAACGAAATTACCAACAAGCAACTAATGAATCTGATGTAGAATTTTAAAACGGCCAAAATGTTCTCTTTTCTTTATATTTCAATAATTTCTTTCAAGTTGTTTGTTTTAAATTGTAATGAATTGGCAGGAAGAGTATTTTTCTGCCAGGAAACATTTCGTTATAAAGAATTTTTAAGATGATCAATTTTCGGTGGAGGAATCTTTGTGATGAATTTTTCCGGTGCCAGTTATAAACAGAACCAATTGATACTAAGAGAATCCAAAATAGTCCTGGAAATTCGAATTAACCCCCGAAAAAAAGCCCTTAACTTTAAATTCCTGTCCCATTATGATAAACGTCTACATCAATCTTATGATGCATGTAAATAAGAAGTGATTTGCCCGAATAGCATGGAACAAACAACAGTTTAAATAGATACCTTATTTCACCAACATGATGATTAACTTGTTGATACACGAATAGTGATTAAATGTGTATTACTTGAAACCAATGAACATTGTACTTTTAATCAAATCATCTCTTCATGTGTGTGGCCTTTTAGGTGCAGGCCACAATCTCTTTGTGTGCACTTATGTGTTTATGTATGTTGTTGGTTTTATATATGTTGCACAAAAGTCCCCTGAAATCAATGTCAAGATACGAATCTCCAAGAACCATTTAATTCTTCCCTTCCCTCACTATTTTTATCTATAGCATTGAATTTGCTAACTTCTATACAATCTAATCTGCTCTTAGGAAGCCTTCTTTCTCTTAGTCATCGTCATCGATGACTCATTGCGTTTAAGAAGGTATTCATTTATCTGGCGCTAATGGCAGACCCTGGCTAACAAATTTCGATAGAATTAGCGCCAGGCTCCACAACTGTCTATTAAAAAATTCGAAATTCTTTCATGCTTACCACTCTGTCTGGGGTAATCGTTAGTAACCATTAGATAAATTTTGCAAAGTTAAACATGGTGTATGGAAAATAAAATATCTGACTGGGTTTAATATTGGCAAGCGTGTGGAGATAGATATAAGAGGCAACTTGAAAAGGTATATATATGTATGTCTGTAGATGTATTTATATATATATATATATATTTATATAGTACACAATTGTAAAAGTATAATTTTTATTCCCGTTCGAAAGTTGTTTGTCTGAAAATAGAAAACCCAGCAGATGTTTAGATGTTATCAAGGTAAGTTAATGCGGTAGGGTTTCGCTTTTCTGATCAAGCCTCTATAATTTCGGTACCTTAGTTGATGAGTTAAAAATATGAAGGAAAATGCATGTACTACTATCACTAATATCTGCAATTCTTTTACTTAGTAGGTATGTCATTAATTCAAATCATTTTTATTTTAGGTATCGATCGAAATTATGAATATAAGTGATTAGATAATCCAGTAATTACCTTTGAAGGACGGGTGGGTGGAAATGACTTTGTTTCTATCCATATTTTTAAAAAAATGTAACCCTCCGGTTTTGCGTGATCGAGGTTAAGAACAAAGAATGAAGTTTTACATTTAACTTTATATCGACGTATATTTGCTCGAATTATCTATGGGATAGGGCAAAAAGAAAGATTATGCACATGATGATTTTCTTTTTATTCGAATTCCTACTTCCTAAAATGGCATGTGCATGCCCCGAGGAAAGATACTAGGTTGAATTTTCTTCTCTATCCAGCCAAAAAATATTCCATCAACAGTTGTTGAATTTAACTTTTAGTTTTTGCATTAAGGAAACATACTTGTGCCAAAGACTACAAGAGAAAACCAGGTTTTTCATTAAAAACAGTGGCAAGGAATGTATTTTATAAACTTGCATGAATAAGTCCGTAGAAAAAGCACAGCCGCTAAAAACTTGGACCTTGTGACTGTATGAAACGTAAAACTTGGTTTGAGATGATTGAAAAATTACTGCAAGAGAAAAAGAATGCGATAAATAATAAAAAAAAACGGTAATGGAGAGGGGGGGGTTAAAGGGAGGGGAATAGCAACGCACTAAAATTTATTGTAAACTTACAAGGTGACCAGTAAAAATGATTATCGATTTCTACAGCCATATATCATTAGTCCGTGGAGCTTGTAGTTTGAAATACAATGACTCTAAAGCAAATTCTGAAGTTTTAAAAGGAGCTAAGTATGGTTATCTAGGCCCAGTGCAAGTTTAGAATAAGCTTTTTCTTTCACAATTGAAAACTATTGCATTTTACGACTTAGTGTGAAAAAAATTTATAGACCATATCTTTCTAAGATCCTAAAATAAGGCAAATGAATTAAAAAAATGCTGACATATAAGTTAGTATACTTCGCGTTGGGTTTGAAAATGAAAAGTTATCGAAGATGTAGCCGAAGGATTAGTTTCATTAGAGATTAATATTACATTGATCAGCGTTTCTCTGTCCAGCCCACATCTCCAGACTTGTCGCCTGTTTACCTGTTTGTCTGCGAGCTTTATAAAAGAAATTCTTCCGAAACTCACCCTCTTCTATCCGTGTACTGATAAAAAGATGTTCGAGAAGTCATTCTTCGTTGTATTTAAAAAAATGTCATTGAAAATCTTAGGTTTACTTAAATAAAAGTTTGCTCTTTCCTATTTCATATAATTTTTTTTTCATTACGATTTTCTAAGGACTAATTGTAGATAGCATTCAGAACCAGCCACATTTTTCCTGGTCCCCCGGTATTTTTAGACGATATTCAGAGTGATGCGTCTTAATCCCCGAAATAACACAACAAAAAAAATCTTTGATTCAATTTATCGTCTCTGATTTTTTTGTCCGAGAAATAATGGTGAGGAAGAAAAATGCAGAAGAAAGGGAAATAACATTGAACTCGAATTATATGAGCGGCTACTTCTGCTAACGTGATTAAATGTCTCTAATTCCAATTTATTTCTCCCGTAAATTTCCTTCCTTTGCTACATTAATTAATCGACTGATCGTAAAATTCTACCTTAATCACCTCAAAGTGCTTAACATATTTACATGTTTAGGTTTAAAATGAATATGTGGAGGGAAATATTAGATAAAAGGTGATGACGATGAATTCTACAGCAAGCCTCGTGTTATAGGGTGCATTTCAAATCCTCAACCGAGGAATTGATACAAACGAGAATTTAGAGTGAATTGTCGATGAGGTTCCGGATATTTGTGGTTATGTAGGAGAATAATGGAAGTTCTTGACACTCACCGAGCTTTCTTTTAATCTATAATGTTTTGCACTGTCATTTGCGAGTTAAAGCAGAGCAAAACAACCAAAAGTAGAAGAAGGAATATCGTTGTTTCAAACAAAGCCTGTAGTGAGCTTGAGGTTAATTGCATGTTGGTTATATGACCCCCCCCCCAAAAAAAAAATAATTAACCCCGATATAAACTTTATTCATTAATAATAACCATTGAATCTAAAGGGCCGTTTTCCCTACGATTGCTTTAAAATTCTAAAGTAAATGAGTTTTCAGCCTACCAGATGTTAATTAAGGCCCTACTAGTAAAAGTTTTTTTTTATTTAAAAAGTGTAGAGATTTATATTTCTAAGCGACCTTTTGCATATAAGGAGCGAGGGGATCAAATTTACCACAAAAAGGGTCATATCACAGTTCCAATTGGGTTAGCTCTTCCATGATAATTTTTGTCTAGCAAAATTTAAGAATTATAATTAATTTTATTTTAGTGAAAATTGGGATCTTTATCATCCACATAATAAGGGAGACGCTTATTTTCAAAAGTCTTTCATAAATTAAGGTAAGATAGAAAATAAAAATGCATATAATTCTCCCAAGTGGTGAAAAAGATTGTGAAACAAAGCTTATTTGAAATGTTGATAGTGAAAGTCATGGTTGAAGAAGACCGTTCCTAATATGTATAGGGTGCAGGGGTAATATGTCGCCGTTTTTAAATATTAATTCCGCTCATGTGTCTTGTATAGTGTCAGTTTTATCTTATTTTTATCATAGTAGATTCAGTTTTGCATGGTCTGTAAAGGAAGCAATAGCATGGCTGAACTCAATCCTCTAAAAATTGGAAAAGGAAAGCTGTGATGCTTGCTATTCACACCGGAGGTTCCAATGCGAAGTTATCTGAGTGCTTGGGTGTCAGTCTAAGGACGGTGTAGAGCATCAGGAAAGAGTTAGATAACTCAAGTTTCGATTACGAATGTATGGCAGCTTGGACATCTTAGCATTCTGGTGCAAAGAGAACCCTCGAATTTTTCGCAGAGGCCCGTTATCAATGGCAACGATCTCAGCAAGGCAATGAGGTCTATAACAAGGAACTGGAGGGTGTCAGTGTCTCTCATCAGGCAGTTAGTGAGTAGAGACATCCGCTGCTACTCATACAAGATGAGAAAGAGCCAGCTAATTTCGCAGAAGATAAAGCATAAATGAAAGGAATGTGCTGCGAAACTTGGGAATAAACTGAATCATCCATACAAGCCTCACATGCTTTGGTTTTTCTCAGACAAGAACAAAATTCCGCCAGTATCAGGTGGTGAACTCGCAATACAACCGCTGCATGCTGTCTTACAAATTCCCCCAGGCTCAGAAACACCATGTTTTCAGTCCAACAGAGTCTAAGACTCAATCCGGAGGGGTACATAAAGTGCCCGAAGGAGTCGATATTGACCTGGATTCAGGAGTTTGCCTTTGGAAGGCCGTAAATCTATAATACAAGCACGTGGCTCTCATATAATTTCTTTTGACACATCACCCCAATTATCTGGCCTATTAAGTTTAAGATCATCACATTATTCACCAAGTTAAATTAAAGGACCGTCGAGAAGGCTGTCAGCATGTTTCGACGCCACATGGAGGCCGTGGTTGTGGTCGACGGCGATTTTTTTAATAAAATTAATAGTAAAATCCTTTAAGTCTTTAATATGTCACTTCGGTAAATATTTATGTATAAATAAACTGTGTGGTATTTTCTTTTATACTGAAGTGGGGCAACAAATTGCTCACCGACCCTGTATATTAGTTGCAATGAGGAAGTAGATCTTTACCTTTTCTCTAAGAAAGTCTCTACTGATTGATAAATCACGTAACGAATGAGGTTTCCTCTAAAGACCATAATCAGGAATGGAGAAGAGAACCTTAAATACGAGTTATAGATGTACTGAATAAGAAAATTAAATGGAAATGACAACTGGCCCTTGAAGAATTTTTTTAGGAAAAATATAAATCTGTATATTTGCCTTTTCAGTTAATCATTACATATATTTCCTTTTCATCTTATTTGGTTTTCAATAAATCTTCCGTGAATTTTAAAGTCGATTTATTAGTTAATTTTATCAAAAGCAATATTTGCATCAAATAAGGCAAAACAGAATTTCCTTTTCGCAATTTTTACCAGCTGAAGTTTTAGATTGGTGGAATACTTGACTGATTAATTTAGGGTAATACAAAATTTGGAAAGAGGAGGAGGGAGAGAGAGAGAGGAAGAGAGACAGACATACACACACACACACACACACACACACGATGCGCATACAAAAACATACAAATTTACTCACATAGTAAAAAGGAAAAGAGGTGCTTCGAGCAGGTTTGTGACTCATACTGTTGGAGTAGCATTGCGGAAAATATAAATCACAGGTGGAAAGCCATGGTCGAATTATAGATGCATAAGAAGTTGTGAGGACACAAGCAAATCAAACTTAAAAATTGTAAGAGTTTTTAAGTTTTTATATACTCAGCCTTAACAAACTTATGTGGTACGGTATATTGATTAAATTTACTAAGGCTCTGTTATACCAGAAGTTGGAAATAAGGCTAAGCTCTCTTTTCTCTATAAAATGCCTAAAAGGCGGGCATCTCAGATAGCTTTCGACAACCAAAGCTAAACTCTTGACCATCTCGTGTGGTTTAGCTTCAAAGCTCTACAAAACTGTTTATACTCACAAGTTTGGGGGGCGCTTCAATCCAATTGTTTAGAGTAGACAAAAACGTCAGGTTCGAAAGGCAGCCATTCTAAGAGAAGGTTAACTGATTTTTAAACCTCCGCTGCCTTGCTACCATATCCAAACGGAAAATTTGGAGTGGAGTCACAAAAGCTGGTTGTCAACAGTGACCTCCTTGAAGCAATTCCTCCAGCCAAACTGGCCACAAGCTTAAAGCTTTGCATTCCCTTGGATATCGTCGGTGTGGGTGATATTCTGGCTCTGCTGTCTGGGCCAGACCTGCACTAAAGGAACTCTAGCTACCATCGGGTGAGACGATAATAGTGAAGACAAAACTTACGGCTTATAATTCCTCGCTCGACTGGAATAGAATCTGTCGTCACGAGTGTTCTTCGACTGTAGGATGGATCTTCATATTTCTTTTAGTTGACTATGACCATTTTTTAGTTGCTGCTTAGAGATTAGAGCTTCCCTCGCTTAACAAAAAGATCGCTAACTTTGCAGAAGACAAAGAAGAAAATGAATATCCTGAAGACTTTAGCTTTTCACATTGTAAGACAAAATGAGCGCACCAGGTGTACTGGACTTACCGAAGACCTTCAAGAAATAAACTATGCCCACACACCAGTGATCCCTTATTACATAAAAGTTCTTTAGGTAACCCGAATTCCATAATTTGATCTTAGAAGGAGCAACACGGTTCTTTTGCCATGGGAGAGGCAAAGGGCAAAAGAAGAACACGGAGTTGGTTTTGCTGTAAGTGAAGCGTTGCTCCATTTGGGGGAATCAACCTGCAGTAGGCTGATTAGTGATAATCCTTATCCTCCGCTTCATGAAATCGAAAGGCGAGCAAATGTTTTGAATCAACACACTAAAACTACAATTCACTTCCAAGGCCAAAGAAAGTTCTATAAACAAATAGACCACATCATCAACTGACTCACATCAGTAGAAAATGGTTAGGCTACATTATTAGAGAATTTAACGATAGGGTTGATGCAGACCAAGAGATTTGAACAAACGTGTTAGAAAATCATGGCTTTAAGAAAATGAAGAATAGTGAACAAAGGTTCATAGAGAATAAACATCACTACATATGAGCGATGAACACTTAGCATCTTTGAGAATTCAAAGATCAAATCTCTAGCATTGGCTAGAATTGGTAAATATCAAGCGTCACTCCACAAAAAGCGTCTGCAACACCAGAGCTTACCAGAGTGTTGAATTCGAAAATAACCACTCAATAAATGTTTAAAGGTGAAGCTAAAACTAAAGAAATTGTTAGTAGGGGAGGAACACTAGCCTTACCGATTAAGGCTTTCTTCTTCTCAACATATAGGAAACTAGCAAAGATTCCCGGCGTTGTCCGGGCATAAAAGACTATCTTGAACAAATTAAATTCTCCGCTTGAGTTAAATTACGCAAATGAAAGTTGGTAGGTATCAAATATTAGGATAATTTTTAATTTTGAGTAATGGAGTAGTGTATCAAAAAGGACTAACAAGGAACGATTTTCACATTACAGTACTGCGGCAGGGTGAGCAAGTGGGTGGGCGAGCAGGCAAACTTGAGTAAGCAGGTGGCAACCACAGACTTTAAAGAGCGCTGCAAGCAGATAGGCACGAGTTTTAACTAAATATCTAAATTATTCAAGTCTCGGGCATGCTAATAATAGGTGTTATCGCGTTTTTTAAGAATTGCAGTCGCATAAGTTGTCTAATAAACCTTAATTTTTCCACGGGCAATATTGATGTTTTAATTGCAACTTATAAGCGCGATTATTTGTTCCCCCTTCAAAATAGAAAGGGTAGTAATTTGAACTTAACAACTAGGTGGCGGAATTTTGCTAAATTTCAATAACCTATGTTACTCCCCGGGTCAAGTTATCCCAAATGGTGATCTTTGTTGACCTTCAAGGTCGCTCTAAGTGGCCTTTTATCGTGGTCTTATATATATATATATATATATAGATATATATATATATATATATATATATATATATATATATATATATATATATATATATATATATATATATATATTATATATATATATATATATATATATATATATATATATATATATATATATATATATATATATATATATATATATATATATCTGAAAATATCCCTCATGAGCGCGAGAGAATGATGAAATAAATCCAACTTCCCCGCAGGAAACGGAAAACGAAATCATTTTGTTCGGAAATAGTTATTTCTTACTTCAAAAAAATCCAAGCTGGGTAGCTGAGTAGGTTAAAGGGTGGTTTAATTGAGACCAAAGCGGTTGCTCGCTTCCTCAATGTGCACGGTTCCAATCCCACCCCAGCTCGAAAAGAAATTCTTCTCACATATACAAGAAGGTAAGGCAAAAAATATGTTAATGTAAGACAGCCAAAAAAACTATCTTTTGATCGGCCTTTTTATTTGCAATCCCTGTGTGTGTGGAAGATAATGGAAAATTTGTTTTATCCATTCTCACCTCACCTTGTAAAATCAAAATTATTTGCAATAGCGCAATCATAATTATGCTTTTCTCACATAGACGAGAAGATAACGCGTAAAATAAGCTTTTCTAAGACAGCCGAAAAAACTGTCTTTCAATCGGTATTTTTAATTGTCATCCCTGCTTGTCGAAGGGGATAGAAAATTTGTTTTATTCACTCTAGCCCCTCCTTGTAAAATCGAGAATTATTTTCAATAGCGCAATCATAATTATGCGGTTAAGAAGGCAATATTTGGATAACTATCTCTTCATCGAAGCCCTTGAAACGAGTTCTTCTCACATACACGAGGAGATTACGCATATAATAAGCTTTTCTAAGGCAGCCAAAAAATTGTGTTTCGATCAGCCTTTTTAATTGTAATCCCTGTGTGTTCAAGAGAACGGAAAATTTGTTTTATCCACTCTAGCCCCGCCTAGTAAAGTCAAGAATTATTTGCAATAGCGCAATAATAATTATGTGATTAAGAAGGTAACTTTTGCCTAACTAGCTCTTATTCAAAGCCCTAGGAAGGAGCTCTTCTCACATACACGAGAAGTTTACGCATAAAATAAGCTTTTCTAAGACAGCTAAAAAACCTGTCTTTCGATTGATCTTTTAAATTGTCATCCCTGCTTGTCAAAGAGAATGGAAAATTTGTTTTATCCACTCTAGCCCCTCCTTGTAAATTCGAGAATGATTTATATAGGTTCCTTGTAGAAAACAAGGACAGGTAATAGCATAAACAAGAAGGGATGCTTATCTCAAGAGGAAGTTTGTTTTTTAAAGAAAAGAATCTGCCTATGGAAAGTGAGTTGACAAATGTGAATTTTGAAGTTAGTATGAAAAAAGTATTTTTTGAGCAATTTCTTGCATTTTCTAATGAATAATATAATTTATTGAAGGGTGCCATTTCAGGTACTACGATTTTTCTTTTTTAGGAACATCGTATGAGAGAAAAGAAGAGCAAATTTTGGTTAGAAAATTATTGATAAATTTGTCAACCAATGGTAGGGGGCGATAATTATTAGAAAATAAGAATTTAGAGTTTGGAATTCATTATATGCATTAATGAATAAGTCGAAAAGAGATGGAAACCTCTATATATTAATGAGTTTACTGCACTGAATTTATAATACAAGTCACAAGGCTGAAAAAATTGATTCTAAGGCCACTAAAGGTAGAAGACATCTAGGAAAGGAAGTTGATTGTTACTCTCTAATTCAATGGTATATTTAATGTTGGGATGGAACGAGTTTATAAAATATAAAAATTGTTTTGTAAAATTTGTTTTTAAAATTTAAAAATAAAAAAGAAATTATTCACATACATACGGTAAAATATGGGTTGAAAATCTAATGGGCATTTTTTCATAAAGTTCTTTTCAAGCTGAATTATGAAAATGTAGGCTGCTATTGGAGTTATTAGTGACCCCATTCCTACTCGGGATATCCTTTGGTAAGTATTTTAAGAAATAAAAGATAATTCCGATTAAAAATTATTTTTAAAATAGTCTTAAAATTTTGACGAGAGAAATTCTGATAGGTGTCAGTTTTGTTAAAAATTAGATTGAGTGTGAGGATATGGAACGTACATACTCGCATGTCGCCAGGCGTTCGTGCGAACAAAAGATATTTGTCGTTTAAGTTGATCTTCGTCTCCTCTCCCGCCCCCTCTTCCAACATTCTCCCGCCCTCCTCCGCCTTCCCCTTGACCTAAGTCATTATGCGTGCCAAACTTCCCCAACAGGCGACAGGAAGTCTGACGAAAGAAGGCCTATCTCACAGAGAAGCCTAAATTCTATTTGCCTTCGTTATGAAACCATGGAGATTGTCCAAAAGGCGCCGCGATAAGCGAATTGTCGTATAGGAAATCTCTCTCTCAATTTCACACAGTCCGGGGAATAAATGACAACGCCGTTCATCCCTCGCCAGAAGTGTTCCAGACCTACTCGCGTAACCCTCACGTTGAACGAGATTCGCTGCCGTAACGTATCGACTGCCAGCGCGACCCGCTGAGTTAACTTTGCCGCTGTCTCAAATAGTTCCTGAGGCAAATCCGGCCCTGCAGAGTCTGTGACTAGAAGAATACGCTCTGTTGCTCAACGTAACTTGAGAAAGAAAAAGGAACAACCAAATAGTTACTGGAAGTAACTATTTGTTAGTGTCACATCTAGTTAGGAGTGAACTAACCGGAACTGCAGTCAGCAGCCCCGAACCCGTCGTCTTATCCCCCCTCTCCCCGAGAACTCGTGTTAACGCCAACCGAACCACCCCGTCTGGACCTGAGTAGTCGTCTCTCCAATCCATCACAATAAATGGTAATCTGTAAACCCAGTGACCCTCTATTCTTAAATTACCTATTTAATTAGCAGTGATTGATACTCCCATTGAGTCATTATAAATCTAGAGCTTAACGTCAGTGCTATCCTCCCCTCCTTTTAAAGAGATTCAAGTGAGTCATTCCCTGATATTATTATTTATAATTGCTGTCAACCCGGACTAATCCGTGTTTAATATTTAATCCTTATTTACCTAAATGCCCGTTTAACTATTGCTACTAATTATTATTTTTTGTGTAAAGTAAAGTTTATTTTTGTACGTGTGTTTATTTGTGGCTCCTCCTTTTTGGCGTACCCTTGGCAAGACTTTAATTAAGAATCACTTCGACTAATTTATTCAACCTGTATTATTCACTCTTAGAATTTGACAACCACAAACCTTCCCTCGGTAACAAGTGGGACTTTTATAGTGAGAATCCTGGCCGTGGTACAACCCGCCTCTAACTAGCCTTCGCACGTTCAGTAGGAATTAAAGCCTATATATATATATATAATGATCGTAGATTGAATCATGGGTCTCAATACCATCGACTTAAACAAAAGCAGTGTGTCCAGATCAAGGAATAGAATAATTATTAGACCGGACTATGAGCAATTCTATGACATTGAGAATAATAGCAATTGTTTCATTGGCATAAACATTTGTAAAAATTGAAGACACGAGTACATCGTAACTGACTAGGAATTTCGAGGGGAAAAGTTGTGTGACAATATTCATTAACAAAGGAATAGCTATTTTTTATAGTGTATAGACCAATGGCTAATCCAGAGAGTAAGTTAGCAAAATATTAGGAAAGTTTAAAAATGACTAGAGCATAAGAAAGCAAAATTAGTCGGAGAGAGACATCAGATTTGTGTAGCTTAGGGAGGCGTATAATAAGTCTAGCCCACAACCAATAGAATGAAGTGAATCATAAGTTTGCTGGTCTATAACTTTTGAAGATTTTAGATTTAGCCAAACTCCGTTAACTATATCTTCTAGTTTGGGAGCTATTAGTGTAGGTCTTTCAGAGAGCAGTTTAAATTTTGCATTGTCTGTAAGCATTGATTCGATTTTATACTGATTAATATCAAATATTGGTTCCGTTTGTGAACATATTTAGTTCTATTTAGTACTGACTACTAAATAGAACTGACTATGTACACAAAAATCCATGAGTTATCTATCATTTTTTTTCCTTATTCTACATGGTATTAACATACATGGTATTAACATACTGGGGGCTTGGATAAATTTTACTATGTTTAATGTTATCTTTTTTAGGAATATGGTGTACAGTAAATCGCGCCGATAGAAACGGAATTTACAAAGAAAACAGCGGGCATTCTGACAGCATTCGCACGTCGGAATTCATTCAACATTGTCATGACAAGGAGAGTAAAGACCCGAGCAAGAGAATCAGGCCTTTGGCGAAGGAGATGGGTGCCAGAGTCACCACCGTGAAGCCGGCCATTAATAAGGAATGTCGTTGCTAACACTCGTACAAGAGGGGTAAGGGGCGAATTCTGACAGCCATGGGCAAGGAAAACCACTTAACAAACGCAAAGAAGCTCCTGAACTAGCAGATGCACCGTGGTAAGCCAGAGAAGAACTTGTTTTTCTCAAATGAAAATAACCTCAGCCAGGACCAATTGCACAACATGGAATAGTAGGTGGCTTACCGAGAGTGTCTGAGAAGTTACGACTGTCATGAAGACCAAGTTTCGGCAAACTCTGAAAGGTCTGTGAATGAGTCTCCATTAAAAGTGACACACTGCTGCCTCAACTTTTTTGGCAGGGATTTAAGCTCAATTAAGGCATTTCTAGAGCTTCTAGTGACTATTATTAAACTACATGCAGATGAATATGGTTGCTGTTGGAAGGCCATACCTCAGGAAAGAGTCAGAAGTGGTTGTCGGAGAGATTCTACGACTTTACCAGCGTCAGTTTCCTGGATCCTATTTCCCCCTTATTTTAATTCCATAAATTATTATGTGTGGGGCACAGTTGAGAAAGACACTAGCTTGGCATACGCTAGGTTCTGGAGCCGTCTTGAGGCCTGGCTGGCATGTGAGAGCAGATACTTTAAGACGGCTGTTATTTCCCAGGCATAATCTAGTTGATATATATTTTTTTTAATAAATTTAATTTTGGGCTAAGAATTGCGGGTGGCCAAGTAAAAGGAAGCCTGATTTATGCAAACCGTATATAAACGTCTTAACAGTTAATGGAAGCGAAAATAATTAGTTTGGTTTGAACCTATGCCATCGAGTGCTCATCACGTTTCAAGCCACTGCTCTATAGAGTGAGTTACAGTCTGTAAAGGGTAAAAGGAGCTGGATAGCCAACGGCATCCAAAGAGACAGACGAGTGACTATTAACTTGAATTGAGTCCTGTCTCAGGCGCCGCGCATATTGGAAATTTCTGAAATCGTTCAAGAAAATCACAAACCTTTGGATTTTTCATTTAAATTTTAAGGAATAGATTTTATATTACTCATTACTAAACCCTTTTATTTCCATTTGTCTAAGTTACCGGGTTTTGCAAACGTTTTGCTCATTCGCTTTTTTTATCTTTCGAGTGGTTTACGTGTGTGATAGAAAAGTTCGGTTAAAAACTTAAAATTCTACATTTCAGCATGTGTCATTAAATTTTTTTTCTATTATGTGCAGATGCGCCGAGATGTAAGTGGAATGAATCAAGATCTCTACTCTCCTGCGCGCCGGCCACAACAAGTCCGATATCGCCGAGCGGGAAAACGTCAGCCTTATGAGAGTTCACAGATTTGTGGAAAGGCTGAAGAAGGAAAAGTGTCTCCAAAACGACATTGTTCAAGCAGACCTGAGGGACTCAACCGCTTAAATGAAAGAAAGGCCTTCGAACGTGCTCTGGTGCTCAAATGACTGCGCTCGCGAAGAAGAAGAACATCACGGCTCTTACAGTGTCCAGGGCCGTTAATAAGGAGCATGGCAAGAGCTTTGGGTGCGTGGAAAGGCCGATACTCACCTACCGTATGCGAGAAAAACGTCGTGAGCGCTGTCGTCGCATTTTGAATGACTCGAAGAGTCATGGCAATCGAATTCTCATTTTTATGAGGAAGAATCAATCACAGTTGGTCCTGCCATCAGTAAGCAGAACAAGGCCGTGGTAAACTTCGACCAGGACGGTTTCGAGGACCGCTACCTGTCCACGACCAAACGCATGTCTTCTGGGGTAATGCTGCGCATCGTGGCTTCGAATAGCGAGAAGATGCAGCTAGTGTGGTTCCCAGTAAGTTTCAGGCTTACCGCAGCTGATTACATGTATGTCATGGCCACGGAAGTTCTTTCCTGGCTAAGAAAGATCACGAAGAAAGTGAACTTCGCCCTTAAGCTGGAGGGAGCCCTGGCTCACGTGGCCAAAACCGTGCAAGAGTGGTTAGGGTCGAATATGAACTTCTGACCGCCGCAGTCGCCCGACTTCAATCCCCTCGACTACAGCGTGGGGAGTGTGTCGAAGGCAAGGGCCGCAATGTCCGCTATAGCAAAGTCGACGAGCTGAAGTCCTCTGACAATGGCCTGTGGGCCAGCATGAGGAAGAACTCCGTCCGCAACGTGTGCGTGGCCATCAAGTCTAGCTTGGAGTGTGTGCTCGCTGCCGAGGGCGACCACATTGACTAATATTACAACTTAAATACATACCCATATACATAAACAATAAAATCTGTCTAACTGCATCAAAACTATCATTGTTTCCTTTGTTGAGAGCATTTTAATGAGTGTAATAGGACTTTTTAAATCCAGATATGTAGTGTCTAAGATATTTAGATGGGATTAAAATCGGGGGAACTACGAGGCTAGAAAGTGTGGCTAGTGAAGTTTTAGAAATTCTCCGACAACCAATTATGATTCTTTGCGCAAATTTGGCATTCCAGCAGCAATCATCTACAGCTAGGCTTTGACTACAATCTCCAGCAGCATTCCATACGTAGATCAGGTCTAAAACCCTGCTCAAAGTTGTGGAGCGGCAGGGCATGACCCTCACTAGAGACACATTTAAAGACCATCACAGTTGGGCGGAACTTGGTCTTCACGATACGTAAAATGTCGCATGGACTATAGGCAAGCAACCTGTTGGTTTCTCTGTTGTGCAACTGTTCCTGACAGAAAAAACATTTCGTCTTCGGATTAACAGGATACCTTAGGTTGTTCAGGAGCTTCTTTGCCTTTGTCAAGCGGTTTTCCTTGGCCATTAACGTCAGAATTTGTCCTTTACCTCACTTATACGAGTAGGAGTAGCAAAGGTCTTCAATCAAGGCCAGCTTAATGGTGGTGAGTCTGACAGCCATCTCCCTCACCAAAGCCTGGATTCCATTGCTCGGGTCTTTAATCACCTTACCTCGCCTGTGTTGGATGAATTCCGGCGTACGGATGCTGTTAGAATGCCCGCTGTTTTCGTTGTAATTTCCGTTGCAGCTGCCCATGACATGTTACGGCCTTTACATTGGTAACTGGACATTGAACACCAGCCATGGTGTCCGCATTTTTATACCCGGTGCTAATTATGATTAAGGCAACTTTTTTTAATATTCAGTTGCTTCCTTTCTTCTATGTCAGCTAACTGAATTTCACCTTTATTTAACAAAATCACATTCATTCAGCCTCTTATGCCTCCTCCCATTATGGTTGGTCACGTGTATCATGGGCATGACGAAGGAGATATTTGGAAGATTGCATGCCATCCCAGGCCCAATACCCGTAGGTGAATCTCTGGTAATACAATACCGTTTAAACGTAGAGAACAAAATTATATATTTTCTTGAAAATATTTGTTTAATATCTCAAATCAGCTATGCATTGTCATTCTTCGTATCGTGCGATCTTCCCTGTAGTGTTTTTTTCGAGGGAAACCCGTTTTATCTTGTCAACCAGCAAGACGGAATCTTCATGGAGCTTTATCATCTGCGAAATCATAATTTTTGACGGATTACAATGCGTCGAAAAGTTACACAGTGTCATAGCTTCAACGGTACAATAGATAACGTGCTTCCAGAATGATTTATCGATCATGTCTCGTCTCGCCATCTTGATAAATGAATAAAATAATCAAGAGTAGTCTACCTTACACTTGACACAGTACAACTTAACATACGTTACAAATTTTTACGTGCAAACTTATATAATTTTATCCGTCGTTATATAAAATGAAAATTGGAGAGTATCAGAGGCAACTTTTTAAAAGATTCTGTGGAATATTTATGGAAATTAGACCAGAATTTTCAAGAAAATGAGATTTTGGTGATTTCTTCTCTAGTTTTGGACAGTACTCTATATATCACATACATTTCCACTTCCTCCGTTTTCTCCATTTGCTTTACAAATATCTCCTTAGAAAGTTTCTAACTGAATTACCCTCATTGTTTTCCGTGTCTTAATCTTTAAGTATAAAAAAGTTACTTGTTTCCTGAGAGCTTTGTAAATAAAAGAAAAAAGGTTGGAAAGGCAATATAGTATTTTACCATTTACAGACACGTATTTGACATTCAGTAAGCAAGAGATATAATATGTATATTCGTGTACACTTATTGAGATTCAGGAAGTACATGAACGTTACTCTGGTTTTGATACACGTCTCTTTTGAGATCTAAAGTTCATTTATGTTGAATTTTCACTTATTTGGACGGATGGGTTGCGCAGTGTTCTTATTTGGTCCCGGCATCGTATTTTACCCAAATTTATGGTGAGGAATTTGGCTTCGTATTTAAATTAGTTATAAATCATTATAAAACCCTGGAACTTGACACGTGGATTTTTGCCTCCATTTCAGGAACGAGGAAATGAAGCAAAGGAATTCCAAGAAACACGCCATGACGTGAATCCAAAATCTTCGTTTATCGCTAAAAATATTTCGTAATTTTTCAGAAGACAGGAAAAGAAAAAGTGCTTAAATGTGGATGTATGTGTGCGAATATGAAATCTAGTAGATATAAGCTAAACATTGTGCTCTAGAGTAGCATATTAGTTTGTTATATATTTTAACCTTCCAATTACTGGGTTTCACCATATCTATCAACAGAAGCACGCCTCTTTTCGCAACCTCGGATCAGTTAAAATGTTGACTCCCTTCAAATAATGACATAATGGTGCTTCGTGTGACGAGGACTTTAACGATTTCATTGCCTCCCATTTGCTCTTCCATTAAGTTGGTTAGCCTAAGTCGCTCTGGTTCAAAATGGAACCAAATCTAAACTAACATAAGTGGATAGATAGACGGGTAGATAGATGCAAATATAGAAAAAAAACAAGTAAAGCAAAATGCAACGAGAAAACAAACATAAGTTGATATAGGAAACTAAGCAAATAAAATAAAAAGGAGCAAGATATCACAAGCAACATAATATTATTCCGTTAAATAATGCCTAAACAAAATGATTACTAATTATTTCAGTAATTATGGCGCTGCAATTTATAATTATGCTGGTATAAAATATAAATTTGGAGCCCTCTTGTCAATGATAGATTGTTTAATCCCTATCCCACAAAATGGGGTTAGGTGGTGGTTGGGGGTTAGGGGTTAGGGGGGTTAGTTTATATATAGACTAGAGTAATTTTTGTGAGTTCGTCTAGTTTGTTTTTAGTAAGTTGTATAAAGTGTAGTGTGCCGCTTCGAAGCTCTAAGTGATTTTTTTGTCAAATATTCGGTCTAATTCAAAAAGAAGAGGTTTAATAAGGAAGTAATTGTAAGACTGAATTAGATTTAACGAGGAGAGATCAATAATTTGGTAATTCTACATATTAAAACTAGGAGTTTAAATAATTGCTTAAAGGTTTGTTACTTTGTTCAGGGTTTTCAAAAATAGTAAAAGAGTCATCTACAAAACGACGATAAGTTAGAAGAATACCTTTCATCTTCGAGATGTGTCATGAAGCAGTCAGTGCAAGTTGTCCCGTTGGAAAGCCTATTATTAAAATTGAATTATGATTCTGACAGAGTTATTCCAGAGCTTTTTACACTTCATCATCAAATTCACCATGCAAGTACAATCTAATGATAAAATGCCCTTTCGTGATCGTTTCAGCATCCGGGCGAATGGACAAAGAAAATTTCAGACTTATCTTAACCGAAAAAAAGACGTTCACAGGGCAGGACTTAAATTACTTTAGCTGGGTGATTTTAAGTACAAAATATCTACAATAAAAACCTTACCACATAGAAGTTTCACACGCACATAAAACTACTTTTCAATACACGAGAAATTTATTTTTATCCAAAAAATATAAAATATTTATTTATCTCAGTCTTGTACGACAGTCAAAAACTTTTCATGATAAACGCATTGACAAACCTCAACACTCTATAAATGCTTGATAAATTTTCTCGTAATTTCTGAGACGAGCTATCTAAAGGATCGCTTAAAAAGAAAACTCTTATTTATTTTAAAAAATTCTTTCGCCAATTTAACCCGAAAATAATTTTCGTAAACAAATTAACGATTAGAGTTTAATTCATCATTAAAGATCCTATCTCTTTGAAGCAACGCAGTTACGCTGTTTATCTATTTAAAAGTCAGGTGCAATGGTACCTCTACATAAAGTTGGCATCACTGTTAGGTCTCATAGAGCTAGGGTCTCTATTCATATGGGAAAAATAGTTGACGCACAAGCAAAATATTGGGTAGAAAGGAGAACTCTTTAATAAGAGAAAACGCAATTAATTGCAAAACTGATAATTCTATTAATAATTATAAAGTGTCAGCCTCTATAAACAAAGCTAAATGTCTGGGAACAGTTGAAACGTCCTAAGTAAAACACTACAAACCTACTCCCAATACAGATTTAAGTGCAGTTCACTTATTAATTACATAAATTTAACTACCTTTGCCTAATGGGTTGTTCTCTCTCTCTCTCTCTCTCTCTCTCTCTCTATCCACTCTATCTCTCGCTCCCTCCCCCTATTCCTCGCTCTCTGCTTCTCTACCCATCCCTCTCTCTCTTTTTTTCGCTCTCTCTCACTCTTTTTTATATCCCTCATTCTCTCCGTTACTCTATACATCACTTTCTGTCACTCTCTCTCTCTCAATCTCTTTCTCTCTTCCACCACTCTCCATCGCTCTCACTCTTTAGCGCTATTCTTCTCTCGCTCGCTCTCCCTATACCTCCAATCCTATCTCCCTACTTATCTCCCTCCGCGTCCCCCTCTCCTTCGTTCCTTTACCCTTTGCTCCCTTCCTTTCCTCTCTCTGCCCCTCTCTCACTTAGCATCTCTCTCTACCTCACTATCTCCAACTCTCTTTCCCTAACTATATATATACAAGTATATATATAAATATATATATATATATATATATATATATATATATATATATATATATATATATATACATATATATAAATATATAAATATATATATATATATATATATATATATATATATATATATATATATATATATATATATATATATATATATATATATATATACATATATATACATATATATACATATATATACATATATATATATATATATACATATATATATATATATATATACATATATATATATATATATATATATATATATATATATATATATATATATATATCTTTCTCTCTCCACTCTACCCCCTCCTACCATCCCCCCTTCCTTCGATCTTTCCCACCCCCTGCTCCCTCTCCCTCTCCCTCTCTCTTTCTCCCTCTATCGCTCTTTCCAAATCTCTCCCCCATTCTATCTGACCATGACTGTTTCTTTGTCTTTCTCTCAGGGAATCCCAAAGAGTTCTTTGGATATGTAAACAGCCGTAAACCAATCCGTAGACCGATTGACCATTTGACGAATGAGGAGGGAACATTAAAGCACTCAGATGCAGAAAATGCTAACCTTCTCAACGACTAACTACTTCTCTCCAGTGTTTACTGTAGAGTGTGGTCCCATCCCTTAACCGACAGATTTCTACTCGGGGAAAAAGCTGGAGGATTTTGACTTCACTGAAGGAGAAATAAAAAAGAAGAGCAGTGCCCTAATGACAAATAAGTCACCTGGCCCGGATGGGTTTCTACCTAAAGTGTTGAAAGAAGTGCGCGATCAAGTGTCACGACACCTGAGCGCAATCTTCAACATGTCAATCCGGACCGAATGCGTTCCTAGAGACTGGCGTGAAGCGGAGTTGACTCCTATCTTCAAGAAAGGAGACCGTAGCCAACCGTCGAACTACCGACCTATCAGTCTCACCTCGATAGTCAGTAAACTCATGGAAAGCATCATGTTGGACAAAATGACTTTGTATTTAGAGTCAAACCTGCTACTGAGGAGTTCCCAGCACGGCTTCCGAAGGCAACGGTAATGCCTGACAAACCTTGTTGAATTCTTTCACTTCGTTTTCAGTGAGTACGATCGGGACAAGGCGTTGGATGTGTTCTGCCTAGACTTTCAGAAAGCCTTTGATAAGGTACCACACCGCCACCTTTTCCGGAAAGTGCGAGCGCTGGGCATAGACGGAAAAGTAGCAGGCTGGATAGAGAACTGGCTAAATGGCAGACGGCAACGGGTGGTGGTAAATGAACGGGCTTCTGAGTAGGTGCCCGTTACCAGCGGAGTCCCTCAAGGTTCTGTCCTGGAATCACTACTATCTATCATCTACGTCAATGACATGGGCGGTGACATGGTTGCCAAGATTTCTAAATTTGCCGTCGATACCAAGCTTAGTATGAACGTTGCAAAGGATGGAAATATTGCCCGCCTGCAAGTTGATCTTCGAAAGATTGGGGAGTGGTCTGATACGTGGCCAATGCCTTTCAAATTAAACATATGCAAAGTGATGCATATTGGCCACCGAAATCCTGGATCACCCTATATCCTTAAGAGCAATGCTCTTGAATCCACTGACACTGAGAAGGACTTGGGTGTAACTATCACCAGTGACCTCTGTTCTCGAAACATTGTATTGAGGTGAAGAAGAAAACCCAAAGGATGTAAGGGGAAAAAAGCGGCAGTTTGGATATTGGAACAAGGAGATAGTACTGTGTCTGTACAACTCCCTCGTCCAACCGCACTTGGAGTATGCCGTACAATTTTGAAGTTCTTCATTTATAAAGGACATCGCGAGATTGGAACGCGTGCAAACCAGGGCAACCAAACTGATTCCCTCTATCAGACATAAAAGTTATGAAGATAGATTAAGGGAATTAGATATGTTCTCGCTGGAGACCCGGAGACTACGTAGTCAGCTTATCGAAGTGTTTAAAATACTTCGAGTTTTCGACAGACTGGACTACGGGGATATTTTACAGCTCAGCGAGGGGAGAACAAGAAATCACGGCTTTAAACTTGAAATGAAGCAAAACCACCGTGATCTGTTTGGGAAATTCTTCACTTACAGTATCTGCGGTAGTTGGAACGCACTTCCGACGGAAGTTGTCAACAGTGAATCTGTTGACCAGTTCAAGTCAAGACTAGATAAAGTCTTGCGAAATCGCCATTAAGATCCTCGCGAGTGATATTCGAGGTTGCCAACAGACACCTTCGAGGATTGCGCCAAGATTACCCTCCTTGTATGGACCGTAAGGTCTTCTAGGGTACTTATTTTTCTTGTAGCTCTTTGTAGCTCCTTCCCACACTCCATTTCCCGCTGCTTTTCCCCTCCCCCTTAAATTTCAACTCCCCTTCCCTTCGTCTCTGTCTCACACTTACACACACACTCTCTCCTCTCCCATCTCTTACCCACCTCTGTCTCTCTCTCTTCCACTACTCCTCGAGTTTGCGGACAACGAGTTCCTCACTCAATGGGTGAGAGAGCCAACGAGAGGAGACAATATCCTCGACTTGGTTTTCAACTCTGAAGATGACATCGTTGAGTACCTCTCAGTGGGCGAAGAGCTCGGTGGCACTGACCACCAACTAATTAAATTTGTAGTCAAAGTCCCCAAGGCAGAGCCTTCAACTAGTAAATCGAGTAAACTTGATTTGAGAAGAGCATACTTTGAAGGTTTTCGTGCTGGACTGACTAACACGAGGCTAGAAGTGTGCGATGCTGTTGAAGACGTGTGGAACAGTTTCAAAACCACATTCATGAGTCTTCAATCGCGTTTCATCCCTCTGAAATTCCCCCGTCGGTCTTCTGTTCAAACAAAGTGGTTTAATCAAGAGATCGGCCAACTGCTTAGAGAGAGAAGAAATGTGTACCGGCAACCGAAGATCTCGGGTGACTTTGACGAATACAGGAGGCTAGCCAGGAGAGTGAAGTCCAGCATAAGGGCGGCTAAGCGGTCTGGGGAACTCCGAGTGGCAAGACTCTGAAAAAAGAATCCCAAGAGACTTTGGATATGTAAACAGCCGTAAACCAATTCGTCGAACGATTGGCCATTTGACGAATGAGGAGGGGACATTAATGCACTCAAATGCAGAAAATGCTAACCTCCTTAATGACTACTTCTCTTCAGTGTTTACTGAAATGTGTGGTCCCATCCCCCAGCCAACGAGTTCCTACTCGGGAGGAGAACTGGGGGGATATGGACTTCACCGAAGGAGAAATAGAGAAGAAGATCAGTGACCTAATGACGAATAAGTCACCTGGCCCGGATGGGTTTCTACCTAAAGTGTTGAAAGAAGTGCGCGATCAAGTGTCACGACACCTGAGCGCAATCTTCAACATGTCAATCCGGACCGAATGCGTTTCTAGAGACTGCCATGAAGCGGAGGTCACTCCTATCTGTAAGAAAGGAGACCGTAGCCACCGTCGAACTACCGACCTATCAGTCTGACTTCGATAGTCGGTAAACTCATGGAAAGCATCATGTTGGACAAAATGACGTCGCATTTAGAGTCAAAGCTGCTACTAAGGGGTTCCCAGCACGGCTTCCAAAGGCAACGGTCATGCCTGACGAACCTTATGGAATTCTTCCACTTTGTCTTCAGTGAGCACGATTGGGACAAGGCGGTGGATGTGGTGTACTTAGACTTTCAGAAGCCTTTGATAAGGTACCACACCGCCGCTTTCTCCGGAAAGTGCGAGCGCTGGGCATAGACGGAAATGTAGCCGGTTGGATAAAGAACTGGCTAAGTGGCAGACAGCAACGGGTGGTGGTGAATGGCCAGGCTTCTGAGTGGGTGCCCGTTACTAGTGGGGTGCCTCAAGGTTCTGTCCTGGGATCACTACTATTCATCATCTACGTCAGCGACATGGACAGTGACATGCTTGCCAAGATTCCCTAAATTTTCTGACGATACCAAGCTTTGTATGAAAGTTGTAAAAGATGGAAATACTGTCTGCCTACAGGAAGATCTTGGGAAGACTGGGGAGTGGTCGGACACGTGACAAATGCCTTTCAACGTGAACAAATGCAAAGTGATGCATATTGGCCACAGAAACCCCCAATCTCAGTATATCCTTAAGGGCACTGCTCTTGAATCCACCGACACTGAGAAGGACTTGGGTGTAACAATCACTAGTGACCTCAAGTTTTGCATTGAGGCGAAGAAAAGGGCCCAAAGGATGCTAGGGTAAATAAAGCGCTAGTTTGGATATCGGAACAAGGAGATTGTACTGTGTTTGTACAACTCACTTGTCCGACCGCACCTGGAGTATGCCGTACAAGTTTAGAGTCCTTCATTTCGAAAAGACTTTGCGAGATTGGAACGCGTGCAAGCCAGGGCAACCAAACTGATTCCCTCTATCAGACATAAAAGTTATGAAGATAGATTAAAGGAAATAGATCTGTTCTCGTTGGAAACCCGGAGACTCGTGGTTAGCTCATCTAAGTTTTCAAAATACTTCGAGGGTTCGACAATGTTGACTATCGGGATATTTTCACACTTGTTGAGAGCAGAACAAGAAATCTCGGCTTTAAATTTGAACTGAAGCGTTACAACCGTGATCTGTGTGGCAAATTTTTTAAATACAGTATCTGTGGTAGCTGGAACGCACTTCTAGTGGAAGTTGTCAACAGCAATTTTGTTGATCAGTTCAAGTCCCTCTCCCCCTCCCCCTCCCCCTCTCTCCCTCTTCCTCTCTCACGTTCTCACCTTCCTCTCCCTCACTCTCAGCTATATGACTTCTAGGTGAATGCATATTATTAATATAAAGTAATAGGTACACTCTAGATAAGTGAACAGTTAGACGAAAATGTATATATATCAAATTATATTCATAGACCAGTGAATGAGTAGATAGAAATGCATGATGTGAAAGTACACGCCTGGATAAGTGTGTATCTGATCGATATAGATATTAAGCGGATGGATTGCACTCCAAAAGTCAGACTGGCCTTGAGTAAACCCTTAGATCTTTGCTGGTCCTATGTCTGTAGTTTTGTAGTTTTTTAGTTCTGTACTTCTCTCCATCTATCACCCTATTTTTATCTCCCCCTTCCCTATTCTCCCTATATCCCTTCTTAAGGGGCATAGTGATTTGCTTCCATGGCCGCCGTGTTAACGGGACTCATCGCCCTGTTCGGCACCAGCTTAGCCTCTTCTTCTTTTTTTCTGATACCCTCTCTTCTTTCCCTGCTTCCTTACTCTCTATACAACGTCGCCCACAACTTTCTCTGGTCTTCCTCTAATTTTACAGGGTAGATGCCAATCAGCTTCCTCTCACCCAACCATCCGGGTCGGAGCTTGGAGGTATGGGGGGCAACGCCCCCTCACACCTGAGATCCGGTTTGGGGTTATGGGTTTCTAATAAACTGCTCAATCCCCACCCTTACCTTCCTCACATCCCTTTTATCTCTCCTTTCACTGTTTATTGATTCTACGCTGAGCCTAAGGTGGAGCCGCCATGCCGATCGACTGCCAGGCCACTAGGCGGGAGGAGTAGCCTCAAATTGCAGCAGATGTTTTTGTCGGCACCGTGTTCATCCCTCGCAGAGCGTGTTACTGTGTGGGGGGATTAGTGCTTGTCTCTAGTGAAAATACTAGGGTCAACATGCCCATGAAGAAAAAAACAACAACAAATAAAATCTCCCCCTTTACTCCCTCTTCCCCAGTGACGAAGCCGCCTTCATGCAGCTCCACTTAAAAAAGATGGAGGCCCCTCCACCCTGTACTTTCGCAGGGACCCTCAAAATCTCTTCTAGCGGAGAGTAGACTTACTCCTCTCATATGCCTACGAGTGAAGGGGACTCCCTATTTACAGCGACAGGGCCCCCTTTACTTTCTCAGGGTACTGCCAAGAAAGCACGCCAGCGGCCCATAATTGACTGCTCCCGGTGGGAGTTGCTTGATAGGGCCAACTCCCTTAGGGGGTGAGGGATTAGAGGACTCGTCGGACCACACCCTCCAAAGTCCTGCTGGCTTGCATATGGAGTTTACAGGAGGTGACTGTACGTGCACCCCTCTCTTCCGCGATGATGCCCGTTCACCGGCCCAAAATAGGACGAAAGGTAACTCGAAGGGCACCTGTGATGTTGTTTTTTTTGGGGGGGGGCACATAGAGTCCCCCACCCCGAGAGATTGGCATGGTTACTGAGATGGCCCAGCCCCAGACGGTTCAGTATTTCATGAGTCAAACACGGGCTCGGTGCCAAGCACAGAACCTAAGTCCACCCCTGTAAAGGTTTCCCCTCAGACGGCGTGGGCGCCCGAGGCCTTACAGTGAGAGGAGGGATCTCCTTCCCGATCTGGAGCCCCTACAACAGCCAAAACCTTATCTATTTCAGAGAAGGATCTTGCCAAGGCCGTTCTATCTGGCCTAGGGGCTCCTACCAGCGGAGAGGAAAAGTGAGTTAATTCCCCGCCTTCCTCTCCTAAGAAAAAAAGAAACAGAAAAAAAGACAAAAAAAACATCGAGGCTCCTGCCCCTTTACGGGCTCAGCGGGGACGGAAAAGTCTGCTGCCCTTTCGTTAATCGACCAAGTGAAGATCTGCACGTCCGTCCCCCTTACTCCTCCGGGGTGGTGAATCTCAGTCTAAGACCAAAGGTACGCAGAGTGGAAAATCGATTACGTTGAGACCCATAATTCAGAATTTACTTGGTGTTTTCGATCCCGCTGACTTTAAACAATTCTCCATTATTCACTCCACTGATGGCAGCATGTTGTCTAATGTCAACAAGATCCACCAGATGAGAGTTCTAGCTAGCGTGATTGTTGGAGAGCCGAATGTGGCCTGTTATTAGGACGGGAGCCTTCTGGCGAATGCGTCGAATCTGTCCGAGGCGGCCATGATTACTGCCATTCGGACACTTGATTGCACGCCGATGAGTATGACGTCGCTCTACCATGAGCTTTGTGAAAGGGGTGGTTTATAAAAGGAAACTCGTAGACTACTCTATAGATAACCTTAGATCTAGCCGACCATGGAGCGGTCAAAATCGAACATGTGATGAGAAAACAGGGAGAGTCGTAGAGATCCACCCCTACGCTCTTCGTCACGTTCGACTGTGACAAGCTCCCTGAATCGGTGCGTGCCGGTTGGTATCACTAGTTCGTTAAGCAATTCTTGCCACTGCCGCGGTGGTATTACTACTGCCACCGCTTCGTCCATACAAATCGCTCCTGTAGACGCACAAATTCGGGGTTACCCGAAGTCTGTGTAAGTTGCTCGATGGACGCACACGATAATTCAAAATCGTATGTGGCCAAGTGTGTCAATTTCGGAGAGCCGCATCCCGCTTCTTAGAAGAAATGTGCTCCGCATATCTCTGGCGTGCCCGGTTCTGCTTGGGATGTCTTATGCTACAATGTTAAGAAAGATGCTCTCTCCTCCTGGCCCATCCAGGCCTACGAGCACGGTCGTTTCAGCGCGCATTTAAGAAACTTTTGTGGCGTCTACCCTCCATGGGTGCTCCCGTGGTTGAGCTGGCGGCATAAAGGGCTCACACTCAGCCCCGGATAAAACCCGGGCTCCCCATCTTTCCGCCAGGCTGACCGTTTCCTCTAAGGCAAAACTGCCACGCGCCTCCACCTATTCGTTAGACTCACAAGAGGCAACACCCCTGAATTTGGTCGTGAGAACATCTTCTAGGGTGTCTAAAACTGCCTCCCTAAAGAAGGGCAGCACTTAAGGAGTTTCATCTCATACTCTCACACGAAGTGATAGGTTATGTGACTTGAAGGGGCGGTGGATCCTCCATAGGAGAGATTCCCGCCTCCGAAGCTTCCCCGTCTGCCTAAGGTTTCGAGACAGAGGGAGGAAAAGATTCGCATGGCGAGCCCAATCTCCCCCGATGAGTAATCGAAGGCGAAAGCACCTTCAGTGTATTGTCCGGCCAACAATGCCCGGGGTTCTGTCTTCGGGAAGCGTACGGCCATTCTTGTGAGAATCTTCTTTTCGAAAAGGGACCCGCATTCCCTCCAAGCTAGGCCTGGATGGCATATTCTTTCAATGGAATTGCTGAAAACTGGGCCAACTGGGAGTAGCTGCGTAGGCTCGTCTCGCCCCGGTTTCCCCGCAGCTGTCTTTTTCCACGAGATCATGCTTGGCGCGATTCCCCTGTCCACCCTCTCAGGGTATAAGGCTTTTACGACCCCACCACGACGGGATGGAGGCCGGGCAGAAAGATGCGTTATTCACACACGGTATAATGTCTCCGTTCTTCTTTTCGCTTAAGACAACACCTTTCAGGCAGTAGCTGTGCAGCTGCACCTGAATAGAATTTATACTATTATTTCTGCGTACATTACACACTCAGCAGACTTCAACCCGGTGGACTTCCGCCACATCGTGGCACGGTTACTGAGGCCCTTTCTCTTTTTTGCAAGTTTGAACGGTAGAAACCTCCTTTGGAGAGATTAGTCGATCAAAACCAGGGGTGAGGTCCTTGCTGAACTGATCTACAAGCTGAAGATAGTTGTCCTAAATGTGAATGAGTCTACGTATTACTGCCCGAGAACTGCTTCATTTCCCTGTCTCGATCTATCCTTTTGCTCTCAGGATGCACAGCCTGACTTTTGTCGATGCACTCCATGGTGGTGATCACTTTCACATTCAAATATCATTTTCTGGGCCACTGCCGCCTGAGAGCCCAGCTCCGTAGTGCTTTGCGCGAGCGCGGTGCAACGCATTTCAGGAAATGACGGATTTTATTGTCTCAGTCGGGACATTCGGTCGGTAGATGGGAGTAGTAGTATTGTAGGTGGAAGGTCGAGGGCACACAAACTCGGCCTCCTATAGGCGTATCCAGATATCTACACACGGACATAAACTCGCACTCAAGTCTCCTTACCCCCCATCTCACATACCGGCCCCTACCCCCCTGCTAATAATGATAATAGTGATAGTAAGGTTTTTCTAACGATTCAGAGTCTGCACACACACACAAATACACACATACTTGAAAGCGATTTAATCTTTTACAATTCTTTGATTGATCTGACTAGTGGCCATCTGTTTAAATCATTTGTCGTTAAACCTCTTTGTGTGTCACACGTTATTAGATGATCTTCCATCCACACAGTACCACACCTAGACTTAGTAACTATTTTGCAATTGATGATGTGTGTAGATCGGATTATAAATTTAGCCCAGATTATTCATCTACGGTTGATTTCTTCGATCATCTTCGGCGACTTATTCATAAACACCCAATTGATCGGATTAATCTTCTCTATAGTGGGTCAGTCCAACCACCTTTCAACTATAATAACGGAAAAGAAGTGATTGAAAATCTCCAGTTTATCAATTTAGAACATTTAATCATCGGTGACAAATTAAAAAACGAGCTTATGGATCAGTTTTTCTTTGTAAGATGTCTATCCGATCGTCACAATACATGGGTAAATAGATTTTTCTGCATATTGCACTCTAACATTGCGAAGGATGGGGAGAAAGTAGTGAACATCACTATAATTGACACAATCCCTTGTTATTTCAATTCCTCTCATGCTATTCACATCAGCTCACCGATACGATGAAGACCAAGATTGAATAGGCAAGGATGAAAGAATTCACCTTCTCACAAGGTCTGGGGAATGTGATGAGTTATTTTTTAAGCAAAATAAAACATTGGTAGCACAACGACTATTATTTTATCTTTATTTTATTCATATAAATCAGAGAATAATTATTAATAATTGAAAGAATATATATGCACATAAAGAAATAGCTAATAATAGCTAGCAGGTATTAAATGGACTTTTTTTTAAATATCTTGTAAGATTCCTTTGAAACCGAAAGGTATTGTTCAGTAACTCCCTGGGAGCTCAACACGTTTCCGAAACGTGTTTCTCAAAACCTTTTCCCCTCTAACCTCTTTCACTCCACCGTGTCCCTCGGCTCTGAAACCCATAAATGCTACAAGGATATGACTATCATCATTCTCTCTCTCATCATCGGCTCCAACTATGCGTTTCATATTATTGTAAGTTATTGTATCCTTCGTGTGAGTCTTAATAGTTAATCCTTTTAGCACGAAGTATATACTTCACCCTACTCGGCATTAGGATGTGTACCGAATAGGAGTTGGGACCCGTAGAGCAGAATGAATCTCCATACGCATCAACACCGTACACATCCTTGATCTGATCGGTGAGATCAGGTTGAGGTTGTGGATCATCTTTTCTAGCAATTAAGATGGCACTGTCTGTGTCACAGTACAACAATAGATATGGCACTATCTGCGTCACAGTACAACAACCATTCACCAAATGAGTCTAAGAGGCCATAGAGCTTGATTCGAGCGTAGGAGGTTGTGAATGCTAGAATTGGAAGATTCGTTACGTGGGAGGCAACTTCTACATGTTCAGTATTCTCTACTTTCGCAATGTATGCATTGCCAACTACATTAACGAGTTCACAATGTAATCGTCGTTTTTTATCAGGTCTATTACAGCATACCTGAAACACAGATGACCGTTTTCATTCCGCGAATCCTCTGAACGTATTTTCCCTAGACACTGTAAAAGTAATAAATATGATCAGAACTAATGGGATGATTTTTGATTTATTATTATAGTAGTATTATCGACTTTAAGTTTCAAAATGATTGAGTTTATATTAGCTTTACTATGTCTTAACATTTATAAATCACATACTGAAAGTAATATATCAACGCAGAAAAGGAAATCTATTATCAGGAAGAATCCTTACTTGTTTAGGCAGAGCTTCGCTCTAAAACGCTTTCCAGGATTCTTTTCGATGTTGTTTATTTGGATGTTTATCCTCTCAACATGATTCACCCTCTTCACGTATTCTATTTTCTCATTGTCACCAATTACTCCTTGTGAAAAGCCAGAAGCTTTTATTCTTTTCTTCCTGAAAAGTTTTATATACTCTGTGAACAAACCACCTCTCTTTTCAAACTCCAAAACTCGTATCTTTTCTTGATCTTGTACATTTTATCCAGTGCAAATTTCAGTTCAGGAGTTGTGTACACTCTGGAAATTATACGTTGCTTTTCAGAGTGATTGAATTCGTATGAGTCTTGCTGAGCGCATGCGGTGCAGAGTGTGAAAGTAAGTTTACCATATTTCGATTGAGCGAGAACTGGAATATACAGATCATTAGGAGGGAAAACATCAACTTTGACGATACAGAAATATGCCTAATTCACACCCTGAGTGAATTCTTGAATAGATGGAATTTCCCACACAGACACGCAACGCCTAGGTGATCGTATGGGATAGGGAATATTTTTCACACAGTACGGATATAAGAAGCAAAAATCGACCTAATGGATTTTCTCACGTTCTGTTGGTAGGTAGTATAATATAAATGGGTTACATCTGCCACAAAAATGTTCACTCTCCACATTCAATACACCATTGATTACATCGGTAGATATTCTATTAACTGTCTCACGTCGACCTAGAATGGTTTTCATCATGGTTTCAAATTCACACTCACAGAGAATGATAACCTTGTATTTACTACTAAGAATTAGATCACTCTCTACTCTCTGATAATATCGGTCCATCGACCCACGTGCACCAATGGAAACATCCTGTTTTAGATTACAGTTTTTTTTCTTGCACCCATGTCATTAACATCTATGAAAGAGAAACACAGTTCCTCCTCCTGATGGTGAAAACCCGTCAGGAAAAAATACTCTTCCACCAACAGAAAGGCTTCACTCACTACCGTTTCTTGCAAGGAAAATCGGGATTTCTCTAACATGTTCTTCAAACGTAAGCCAACGTATAGCCTTATAAGAAAAAGCTTTTAATTTTTTCCTATCGATGACTACGATAGAATTTTCTGGTAAGAAGACATCTTTATAAACTTGGTAACACAATGAGGTTATTGTGGTGAAAGAATGCATAGGATCAATGTTAAATCTTCTGATGAACGAACACCTAAACTTTCCAAAACACAGGTGAAGGATGCAAAATCTTGAATGCAATACTTAATGAATTTTTTACCAATATTGTATCCTTCTTTCTGGAAATTCGAATAAAAATTAGTCAAAGTGTAATTTTTCCTCACTGTTCATTTTTTCATAGTTAAAATGCCTTTTGTTAGGAACCGTTCCAGTATAATTCAAAGTTTCCTCTGAAAGAAAATTGTAAGGAAAATAACTTTTTCAATTTCGTGGATTCCAATTGCTTTGGGCAATTTTTTTCAGCGAAGAAGACATGAATAGTAGTGTGTCCTGAAAAATTATTTCTTGATCGAGCTTTATGCTAAAAATCTTTTGTTCCCACTTCATTGTACGCGAAGTAAATAGATTAGGATTAAAATGTTGAAGCAGTTCGCCATCACATATGTTTTCACATTTTCTCTCGATCATCCTATTCGTATTAATTCTTCTATAAAGGGTTTACGAGGGAAGTTTTTACCATCACTTTGCTGAAGAAGGATAGTTTAGAAGAAAGGTATAAGGGTAACATAGTTTATGGCCAATTTCTTCTGCAAAAAGACGTTCTATAATACAGCTCCTGCTATCCCTTTTAATGTTAAAAACATTTTGGTTTCACCCTTTTTTGTTTGTTTCATTGACCTTCCCCGTCTTTTAAAAAACTTTAACATTTCAGTTGCTTTCAAATGCGACTCACCTATAAAAAACATTCTAGTTCACAATAATTGTAATAACATTTTGGGAATTTATTCAGTCGAATATACTGATTGTCCAAGTAAATATTTTGACAGACAGGAAAGCAATTATCTGTCCGTATTAATCAGCATAAATACAATGTTAGGAGAGCTGTAAATAATAGTGCGTTTTTTGTGCATATGTCCGAAAATAACAATTTAATTAATTGGAATTCAGCAAAATTTATTTTTCACTCAAATGACTGAATTAAAAGAAACCTTGTTGAATGTTCATGTCTAAGTCAATTTAATAACTTTAACATTTCCCCTGGCCTTTTTATAATTGATGTTGGTATGAAAAAACTAATTTTTAAAGGAATTAGCTTTGACTTATATTCCTAATTTTTAATTTAATTCTTTCAATTTTCATTTCTATGGGAACCCAATGTGTCAATTTAATTATTGCGTTGATTTTGTATTAACATTCTTTAATTTCTCTTCCTCTCTCCTTGCCCCTCGCCCCTACGCTTTAATTTACTTCTCGTGTCTCATCTAATCTCCCTCCTTAGACTATCGCTTTATCCTTTAATCGTTTTAAGCCTTTTGGCTCTGTTCTTGACTCTTTCTTGCCTCTCGGTTTGACCTTGCTAACTGTTTTAGCTAAATCTTAATGTGAATTTACCGATTCCTCTTCTAGTTCCTCATTGGTGATTTCTTGTCTTGGAGGCGGTCTTTAGTCTTTTACTAGTTTATACGAGTATATACCCTTATTATATTATTTTCTCGTGTGGTTATCCTTAAAAAATGAACTGATAAAGTTCGAAAGTACTTAGAAGCATCTTTTCTTTTTTTTAGCGGGAGATTGAATCCATTGCGAACCTCACGTGCTACTTTGTAAGTTATTCATTTCATATATATATATATATATATATATATATATATATATATATACTAGGGGCGTGGGATAAATTTTACTATGTTTAATATCTTCTTTTTCAGGAACATGGTGTACAGTAAATCGCGTCGGATAGCATACAGAGTAAAAGTTAGTTGAGAAAAGTTAGCTGACATGGTGACAAGGAAAGTATCTGAATAATGGAAAAAGTTGCCTTAATCATGAAAAGTACTGAGTATCAAAATATCCGGTGCTGTAACATGTCACAGGGGCAGCTGCAACGGAATCTACAACGAAAAGAGCGGGCATTCTGACAGCATTCGCACGTCGGAATTCATTCAACATTGTCATGACAAGGAGATTAAAGACCCGAGCAAGAGAATCAGGCCTTTGAAGAAGGAGATGGGTGCCAGAGTTACCACCGTGAAGACGGCCATTAATAAGGAATGTCGTTGCTAACACTCGTACAAGAGGCGAATTCTGAGAGCCTTGGGCAAGGGAAACCACTTAACAAACGCAAAGAAGCTCCTGAACTAGCAGATGCACCGTGGTAAGACAGAGAAAAACTTGTTTTTCTCAAATGAAAAGAACCTCAGCCAGGACCAATTGCACAACATGGAATAGTAGGTGGCTTACCAAGAGTGTGTGGGAAGTTACGACTGTCATGAAGACCAAGTTCCGGCAAACTCTGAAAGGTCAGTGAATGTGTCTCCATTAAAAGTGACACACTGCTGCCTCAACTTTTTTTGCAGGGATTTAGGCTCAATTAAGGCATTTCTAGAGCTTCTGGTGACTTTTATTAAACTACATGTAGATGAATATGGTTGCTGTTGGAAGGCCATACCTCCATAAAGAGTCAGAAGTGGTTGTCGGAGAGATTCTACGACTTTACCAGCCTCACTTTTCTGGATCCTAATTTCCCACTGGTTTTGATTCCATATATTATTATGTGTAGGGCACAGTTTAGAAAGACACTAGCTTGGTATGCGCTAGGTTCTGGAGCCGTCTTAGACCGGGCTAGGATTTGAGGGCGGCTACTTTAAGACGGCTGTTATTTCTCAGGCATAATCTAGTTGATATTTTATTTATTCTTTTTAAATAAATTCAATTTTGGGCTGGGATATTGTGGGTGGGCAAAATAAAAGTAAGCTTCATTAATGCAAACCGTATAGAAACGTTTTAACCTTTAAGGAAAGCAAAAAAATGAGTTTGATTTGAACCTATGCCATCGAGTGCTCATCAGGTTTCAAGCCACTGCTCTATAGAGTGAGTTACAGTCTGTGAAGGGTAAAAGGAGCTGGACAGCCAACGGCATCCGAAGAGACAGACGAGCGGCTTCGTGACTATTAAGTTGAATTGAGCCCTGTCTCCGGTGCCGCGCAAATTAAAAATTTCTGAAATCTTTCAAGATAATCGCAAACCTTGGGATTTTCCATTCAAATTTTAGGGAATAGATTTAATATTACTCATTAATAAACTCCTTTATTTTTATTTGCCTAAATTACCGGATTTTGCCAAAGTTCTGCTTACTTAATTTTTTTTTATCTTTCGAGGGCTTTACGTGTGCTATAGAAAAAGTACAGTTAAAATTTAAAGTGCTACTTTTCCAGCATATGTCATTAAAACGTCTTTTCCATTATGTGCAAATGTGTCTGGATGTAAGTGAAATGAATCAAGATCTCTACTCTCCTGCGCGCCGGCCACAACAAGTCCGACATCGCCGAGCGGGACAACGTCAGCCTTATGTGCGTTTACAGATTTTCGAAGACGCTAAAGAAGGGAAAGGATCTTCAGAACGACAATGTTCCGGCAGACCTGAGGGGGTAAACCGCCTAAATAAAAAAAAGGCCTTCGAACGTGTTCTGGTGCTCAAATGACTGCGCTTGCGAAGAAAAAGAACGTCCCGGTTGTTACAGTGTCCAGGGCCATTGAGGAGGAGGATGGCAAGAGCTTCGGGTGCGTGGAAAGGCCCATGCTCACCGACCGTATGCGAGAAAAACGTCGTGAGCGCTGTCGTCGCATTTTTAATGACTCGAAGAGTCATGGCAATCGAATTCTCATTTTTATGAGGAAGAATCCTTCACAGTTGGTCCTGTCATCAATAAGCATAACAACCCCCTGGTAATCTTCGACAGGATGGTTTCGAGGACCGCTATCTGTCCACGACCAAACGCCTGTCTTCTGGGATGAGGCTGCGTATCGTGGCTTTGGATAGCGAGAAGATGCCGCTGGTGTTGTTCACAGTAAGTTGCTGGCTCACTGCAGCTGATTACATGGATGTCATGGCCACGGAAGTTCTTTCCTGGCTAAGAAATATCACGAAGAAGGCGAACTTCGCCTTTAAGCTGGAGCGGGCCCCAGCTAACGCGGCTAAAACCGTGCAAGAGTGATTAGGGTCGAATATGAACATTCTGGCCGCCGCAGTCGCCCGACTTCAATTCCCTCGACTACAGCGTGGGGGGTATGTCGAAGGCAAGGCTCGCAATGTCCCCTATAGCAAAGTCGACGAGCTGAAGTCCCCTGACAATCGCCTGTGGGCCAACATGAAGAAGAACTCGGTCTGCAACGTGTGCACGACCATCAAGTCTAGCTTGGAGCGTGTGCTCGCAGCCGACGTCGACTGCATTGATTAGTATTACAATTTAAACACATACTCATATGTATAAACAATAAAATCTGTCTAACTGCATGAAAACTTTCATTGTTTCCTTTGTTGAGAACATCTTAATGAGTGTAATAAGACTTTCGAAATCCAGATATGTAGTGTCTAAGATATTTAGATGGGATTAAAGTCGGGTGAACTAAGAGGCTATAAAGTGTGGCTAGTGAAGTTCTAGAAATTCTCAAACAACCAATTATGAATCTTTCCGCGATTTTGCTATATCGAAGCAGAGCTGAAGGTGAAAAAATGGTTTCTATATAAGATCGGTGATTATGTTCGAATCTCACGCGTTTCCAGTAAATTTAAAAAATGGTACGAAATAGGCTGGAGTGAGGAAATCCACAAGATTTATAAAATTTCAAATGTATTAGACCTGTATTATATTGATGATTTAAATGGAGAACATATTAAAGGTGGGGTTTATGAAGAAGAACTACATAAATTAAAATTTGACTCTCGTAAGAAATATGTAGTGGAGAGGATAGTTAAAGCGAAAGGGCATGGAAAAAACAAGCTATATTTAGTAAAATGGTGAGGGTACCCAAAATCATTTAACTCTTATATCAAGGCAGTTGATATCACCCCACAATCTTGAGCAAATACATTCATAAAATTATATAAAGGTGGCAGATGTGAAATGTTTTATATCAGTTGTGAAGATGGAGCCAGAGTTTTTATGTCACCCTTCCTTCCTCATCCTCCCTGGATGTTTATCCTCAAAATATCATGTCTGACTATAGAATCGATTTGCACAAATTCATAATAACACACCACAGGCAGTATGAATTTGGTATTTGTGAGTTTCAATTTACAGGGAATATCTATAATGTTACAAGTCTACACACGTATTCACACTCAATCGGAAAATAGCAGAAGTAAACAACTATGCATCAAATACTATAATGACAGGAGGAAAGGTAACAAAAATAAAAGAAATTAACTATGTTTATTATGAGATATATATAGACATTGGATATTACAAAAATGAAAAAGCACTCATAGAGAAAATGAATCTGAGAATCTGAAAATGAAACAGAAATTATCATCTCAAGATTTAATGTTATAATCTGACAGAAAGCAACGGAAAAATGCCTACTGATTATTTCTTAATGCTCACTTCAGGTTCATTGCTCAATGTGAAAAGGAAAGAAAATCTATTAATTCATCCGTCAAAAGAATTTTGCACTATAATGAAAAGATCTATCAAATATAATATCTCAAATTAAATCATTGTATAGCGTTTAATATAGATTTTACTACTCATATATCTCATCTGAGTTCATGTTACATTTACTCTAACCTTTTAGACTATCAGTTAGTAGGTGGGAAAAGTCGAGGCTAATGAGGATTATTAATCTTCTTTTCAATGATGGTTCCTTCATTATAACTTTTGATAATCCACACTATCTGAACCTTTGCTCTGGGGACTTGAGATCAATTTATATTTATATAAGAACTGTTGAATAGGAATAATTTCCATTCTTTGTTGGTAATTTGATGATAAAACTACACATCAGGAGCAAACATTAAACAATACTAACCAATACTTAAAAGTTTGGAATGGACCACATGTGTTTAAAGGGTTAAGAGCCCAGAGAGGGCATGGTCTTAGATCCCTCTTCTCTTTCCTATTCATAAATGCAGCACCATATCTAAATAGTGGTGCTCTTTATCTAGGAAAGAAAGCTATTTTAGCCGGTTTCGATACTGTTCAGGAGATTGAGCATGGAAAGAGTGCGAAGCAAGCTCTAAGAAACCAGCTGGAAAGGGTAAAACATACTCGTAATATCACTAAAGATACTAGACATTATATTTGAAGAAAGTTAAAATCTAAGAGGGATAATGAGAGAAAAACAGTAAAAAAGGTGTAATAAAAAGGCGAAAATGGATGAATAAGAAGTTAAAAAATCGAAAAAAGTTGATAATAGATGATGAAGAGGATGGGGATGTTTTTTTCTCATAATATAAAACAGCAGACATTTCACAGGTGTTCTCATAAAGATATCAACGGCTGAAAATCATACACGTGTAAAAAGAATGTTCTTCATCCAACAAGTGATATCTTTTCGAAGACAGAACTCGATTTGTTTACTGTTCCACCAACCGAAACTTCTATCGTTGCAAGCAATAATCAGTCTTACTCTCCGCTTAGCAATACCTCTTCCGACCTCACACCGGTTAAATATTATGTATCTGGTAGCGGACAGTATTATGTAGACCCTAGTGAAGTTTATCTATATATTAAAGCAAGATTTGTGAAGTCAAACGGAAGCCAACTTCGAGATGGGGAGAATGTTTTTCCTGAAAATAATATTCTTCATACTTTGTTTAGAAATGTTGATATTTGTTCAATGAAACATCTGTAAATTCGATTGGAAATAATTACTTCTATCGTGCATATTTAAAGTTCCTGTTGAACTATACTAAAGAAGAAAAATCTACTCTTCTTTCCACTACAGGATATTACTCTAGTAAAGAGTGTATAGAAAATAAATATAGCAGATCCCAGAAAAAACTAGTTGATGTATATGGAAATATACAAGCCGATTTCTTCTCGCAACATAAGCTGTTAATTAATGGAGTCTCAATAAAGATAAAGTTATCCAGAGCACCACATTCATTTACACTATTTAAAAGTCAGACCGGTTTAAAAGCTAAAATAGAATTATTAGAGTTTTCTTTACATTAGAAAAGTCCGTACTTCACCATAAGCTTATCTAGAGATGGAAAATAGGTTGCTTACATCAAACGCTAAGTACCCTGTCACACAAGTTTGCATGCGAAATTTTACAATTCTGAGTGAAATATCAATGACGAGTGTGGATAATATCTTCATGGAGCGAATACTAAACGCATGGTTATAGGAATGGTTCATCATTCTGCACTTTCTGGTAGTTTTGATGCATCATCTTTTGAATTCAATCCTTATAATGTGAATAACATCACTATCTATATAAACGGGAATGAAGTTGAAAGACCATTTGAATTAGACTAAATATTCGGACGATACAGATTCAGTTGCGTCAAGGGCTTTTTACTCGTTATATAACATTATAAAGTGTATTGGAGGTGGGCAGAGTATTGGACTTACGTATGAAGAATTTATAAAAAGTTAAAATATTAATTGTATTAACTTAAATCAGGACAAGAGTACTACTTGTCTTAGAGAATGCTTTAATCCTATACAACAGGAAAGATTATCAGTACAGTTGCAGTTTAAATCTCCATTAATAGAAACGGTCTCCCTTGTTATAGATGCAGAGTTTCAGTCTGTTATTGAGAAAGATAAGTCTAGGAACGTATTAGTTTATTCTTAATAAAATGAATGCATTAGAAATAGAAGAAGAAAAACTATTGTATCGAGATAAAAGTACACAATGAGTTTTTCATGGATGTTTTGCGAGAGACATTGATCTATGCTTACCTTTAGTACTGCCAGCGGCTTATTTCATTAATCTGGACAGGAGCCATCAATTTGGATCGCATTGGATACCTATGTTTGTTAAAAAACAATTCTCTATTACTTTGATAGTATATGTCTAAGGATCCAGAGCCATTTTTTATATTCGTAAAAACTTGTTAAAAATGGATAACCCATTCAGATTTCAACGTTACTTTTCAGACATTTGCTGAGTGTTTTGTGTCTATTTTATTCGGCAGATGACAATCGGTATATCCTATCGAGCTTTTATAGAACAATTCGATTCATATAATGATCAAAGAAACGAAGAAATCGCTGTAAGGAATACTTGTATTAGAATGTAAAGAATATTGATAGCATACACTGAATAAATATATAATTGTGTATCATATTTACAAATTGTATATATATATATTATTTAACCTGAGTAGTATAAATTAAATATTTATTTTCAATTTATTAATCTGGAGAAAATGCAGGCATATTTCTATTTAAAAGTAAAATAAGTCTGTATATTTGAGTTTAACAGTAAATTAAATCATTATATCAAGCTAGACTTTAAAAAAAACATTTAAAAAAGAGAAGAAAAGCACTTACTCTGTGAAAGGAGCTGTCAACTGACAAACGCTGAAATGTTACAAAAAAATCGAAAGTCCCCCCACAAGATTTCCACTCATCCTCTCTCATGTCTTTCATTTTCTTACACTTAGTTAAAAATATTAAAATACCGTACGAGGGAAAAAGCTTCTTCTCAACAAGCTGTGATTTATAATAATTAAATGAGGAAGGTTTGGAATGCCATTTTTATATCTCTACAGATGGGAGGAGGGTAAGGGTTTGGAAAATAAGAGAGGTGGTGAGGGGAGGAATCAGGTGGAGGATTCTTGACAACGATAAAAAACACCCCAAAACCTAATCTTTACATTCCTACCATCGCTTGAAAAAATAAATATCTCTTTGCTTCATTAATGGGAGTAGGGTTAAAGTTAAGGTTGGAAAGTAAGATTGTCGATGGTCTAGTTTAAACAAAAGATAGTTATATCTTTACTTAATTTGACCTCTTTGTGAGAAACATCTGAAAATTCAATTCGGGTGAGGGAGTAGGGCAATGTTGGTAAGTAAGATTGTTCGATGGTGCAGTTTAAACAAAAGATAGCTATGTCTTTACTTCATTTTGATCTCTTAGAGAAAAAAGAAGCAATATTTCTCTCCTTATTTATCGATTTGAAAACATTTGTGGCCAATCAAAGATGACTATCTCTTTGTTTCATTAAATCTCGTGCACTGAAAAGCTAAACAGAGCTAAACTTGAGTGCTAGACCATGTGCGTGTGTACGTATCTGGATACGCTCATATGAGGCCGAGTTTGTGTGCACTCGACCCTCCACCTACAATATTACTGATGACGCCGTTCAGTTTTTCTCCGGCAACCTCATCGCTGTGGGCCTAACTACTATTCCTAGAACGTCTGGCCGTTTTGCAACCCAACCGCTCCCGTGGTGGTCAGCCGAGTGTGAGGCGGCCGTCAAGCAGAAGCGTTGTGTCTACATGCGCTATAAACGCCGCACGAACGATTTCACTGTCGAGCTAGGGCTAGGTTCCTCTACTAGATCCCTCTATCAGAGTTAGAAGCGAGTCTAAGAGATTCGGGGCAAGTTCTCGCAGGACCCCCCTCCCGTTTTCTATGAGAATAGGACCGCATTCTCGGAACCCGCGTCCATGGCGGAAGATTTCACGAAGGCTTTCTCCGCATTCTCTTGCTGGGATGCTGCTCCGCTATCATTCAATGCGTGATGTAGCGGGAAGTCGGCGACTGGATTTTACCTCATGAGGCGGATAATCTTTCAACAACATGTTTACTCTGAGTGAGTTTCGTTCCTCTCTTTGTTCGTGGGTGGACACCACCCCTGGTCCGGAGGATTTTACGTATACCATGCTTTGACACGTGGGTGATCAAGAAATGGCCTTTCTGTTGGATTTGTTGAAATTATCTGGGAAGAGGGTATCGTCCCAGACTGCTAGCTAAACGCTACCCTGCTCGCTTTTCGAAAACGAAGGAGAGATCACTCTACCACAGCCAGTTTCTGCCCAATCTCTCTAACATTCTGCCTAGGCAAGTTAATGGAGAAATTCATAAATGAAAGATTATCCTTTGTGTGGACAGCGGAGGCCATCTGTCTTTGAAGTTCGGCTTTTGCACGTTACACTCCGCTTGAAAAGCTCTGCTAAGACTGAAAATGCCATCTACGAGGCCCTCCTTCGTAGACAGCACTACGCCAAGATGTTTTTCGATCTGGAGAAGACCTATGATACCGCATGGCGATACGTTATCATGGAGACTCTTTACATGATGGGGGCGAGGGGACGCCTCTCAATCTTTATATATGAATTTTAAAGAGAACATTGATTCCGCGTACGGATGGGGGAGCCCTCTCCTTCCCAATAGAGCAGGAAGAGGGTGTTTTGCAGGGAAGTGTCCTCAGTGTCACTATTTGCCTTTAGTATCAACGATATCATGTGTGTGTTGCCGAAAGATGTTCTCGCTACGCTCCACGTGGCCGACCATTCCATCTCGTCTGGCGCTGCCCAGAAGCCAAATCAGGAGCGTTGATCCCAACAGGCATTGAATAGCATATCTCGCTATGCCGAAGCGAATGCTTTGCCTTCTATTAACTGAGACTAAGGTGGTGCAATTCTGCTGATATCCACTCCTCCACCCTGACCTAGACTTGTTTCTAAATAAGGTTTGCCTGGAAGTGGTTAACACGCACCGTTTCCTTGGTCTTGTATTTGGCCGACGCTTGACCTGGAAGGCTCATTTTTGCAGTCTTAGGGTCTCTTTTACCCTCAACATGGATATTATTCGCCCCGTGACGTTCATCGCCTGGGGCGCTAATAGGGATACTGCCTTACTGTTTTATCAATCCTTTGTTCGTTCGAAGCACGACTACGGATGCGAGTTTTACGCATCCTTATACGAGCGTGTATAGCGGAAGGTGGATTCGATCCACCACACAAGCCTTCGCCTGACGACCACTGACTTCCGCAAGTCCCCCATTGATAGCCTACTTATCGATGCTGGGGATATGCCATTCGCTCTGCACGTGCATATTATATTATTCGCCTGCACGTGCGAGCCAAGTGCCTCCCTCAGTCGTCAAAGGTTGTCATTGCCTCCGCAACTGATCTCGACGGTGCCTATACCACCTAGTGATGCTAATCATACCTTAAGCCCTTTATATTCAGGGTCGTGACCTGGATGGTACCAAAGCTTTTACAGCGCCGGAATTACTGCGTTTGACCTTCTTTGAACACATTTCATTCGTGTTACGCTGGAACCGTGTCAGTGTGTATATACGGATGGTTCCAAGTCCTAAGAGGGCGTCGGTTTTCTCGCCGTATCCCTTTTGTTTGAAGTCGGCGGAGTTCTGCCAGGAGTTGCGTCTGTCTTCACGACCAAGCTGGTTGCAATACACCACTCGATATTTGAGATAATGTGACGTGCCCGGTTCGGAGACAGTATTGTGATTTATAGTGACTCACAAATCGCCCTGAATGCTCTCGGAAAATTGGAAACTCCGCATTCTCTAGTCCGCAATATCCGTGAAGCACAGGTTTTGGAGATCCGGGCGGATGTCGAGATTATCTTTTGCTGGGTTCTTGGACATGTGGGAGTTGTGGAAAATGAGGAGGCCGATGAAGGCGTCAAAGAGTCCGCGAGAACTTGGTGACCAGATCAGGGTTTCGCTATTCCTCACACCGATTACATTGCAGGAATACGAGCAGTCCTCCACGCGGCTTAGCAAATAAGATGGAAGAGGGTCGAGGGAAATTTAAACTTACATGCCATTCGCCGACGGCTGTTCCTATGGACTTACCCCTCAATGCCGCGTCGGCTTCAGGCTGCTTTCTCTCGTCTCCGAATTTTACTCACTCGCGGGATGCACTGCCATTGGATTAAGCACTCGCTTGCGCCTTACTGCGACGACTACGTTACTTTCCAGACTGTCTGACATTCTTGTTGAATTTTCTAGTCTCGGTGATCTTATCGCACTTTGGCTGTACTCAGGACTGTTTTATGTACAAGGACTTGCAAACTATACAACTTTTTGCAGTAGCCTGGCTTCTTCCACTTTATTTGACTGTTTGGAGTGACTCGCATGCTTCTGCGCCGGGTGGAGGTGGGCCTACCCCCGAGGCTTAAGCGCGCTTCCTTCTTGTTACCCTTTTGCTCTGTTTTGTTTATATCATATTATTTGTTATCTTTGCTATTCGTTACTTAAATGTTATTTGTTTATAATCTAGCCAGTAGTATGTTTTAGCATGAGTACGGCGACATTTGCACTGGGAGGCAGTCGCCAGATGAGATCTCAATTTTTTTGAAAAACCCTCTCCCTATCCAACTCCCTCTTACTCTCTCTTTCCCCGTTTCGTTCTCTCTCTCTTTCTCTTTCTCTCTCTGCTCTCTCTCAAGAGAGAGAATTATTCTGATTCACAAAGGGCAAACAAGGTATGCTGACCAAAAGTCGCATGTTCTCACTTATTCTGATTTATGAATGTACGAACTTAAAAACTCAATAATTCCCTAACTATCCTTGGGAGGACCTTGGTAATTCTATGAGCCGAAAGAAAATGTAAAACAGCATAAGGATTTTTAATTTCGTTGGAATCAGCTGAATAGTTATGATATCATGCCAAAACAAAATAATTCCCGAGTTAACCTTGGGAGGGCCTTGGCAATTATACTCGTGTCATTTGTAAGAGAATGTACAACAACATAAGGGTTTCAAATTTTGTTAAAATTGGCCGAATAGTTATGATGTTATAGTAAAAACAAAGTAATTCCCTAGCTAACCTTGAGAGGACTCTGGGATTTATATTATTCGAAAGAAAATGTAAAACAATATAAGGGTTTCAAATTTCATTAGAATCGGTCGAATAGTTATGATGTTATTGGGAGGACTTTGGCAATAATATCATTCGAAAGAGAATGCAAAACAGTATAATGTTGTTAAATTTCGTTAGAATGGGAAAAATAATATAAATAGTAACAGCAACACATTAAATAAAATAGTTAAAATAGGAAGCATTTATAGTAAGTTACAAAATTATCAAGCGTTAATTACAAAGTCCGCTCATGGTTAACCCGGGAATTATTTTGTTTTGGTAATAAAATCCTATAAATATATTGCCAGACTCACATACTCACAGGCAGTAAGTCAGTTAGAAAGAGACCAGAAAAGGGACAGAACGATTGAGAAACAATTAAGAAAACATTCAATCAGGAGTCAGGAAGAGCCAGGGAGTCAGAGAGAAGTAATCGTGTAATAGGCCTGCTTGAAAACACTACACGCTCTTCTCGAATACTTCTTACGAAGAAGCTACTCGAGTTCTAGGCCTTAATAAAATGTCCGAGATTCCTCTGTTTGCGATTTCCTTGTTATAGATAATTCATATCGATCCTTTAAACCCAGCTTACCTAATCTCAAGCCTCGGTCAAGCGAATTCCTCTCTACTCCGAAGCCTACCTCGTTCTCCGCCTCCTAAAATTAAAAGTTCTTGAATCTGTATATAATACCAAAAGAACGATCGGTGCTCCTATTAACTCTAGAGCCCTATAACTGGTTACCCATTTATTAATCTTCAAGCACCTGCCATATGATAACACTATGTAACACGATTTTTCTCTTTGGGTAGCAAATGTTATTTTCTATTTGCTTGTGTCCAGAATACATGAAATAAAACTGTTATTTATTTTAAACTTTTGTGTCCAGGATAATGATATTTATATGAAATTTACCTATTTCCTTTGGAAGGAAGTGGCGAATTTGAACTTTCATTTGCATAAAGTGGAAACAAAACGACATTATACAAAAATAGCATTTATTTATTCTAGAATTAAATAAGTAAGACAATTAAAATATTAGAAATGAGTAGTTTTCCGTGATTTATGCTTATACTGTAAATTAATTTGATGAATCAGACCCCAAATATAGTCTCCCATCAGATTTTTATTATATGATCCTTGATAGCGGCGTTCAAAGTCCAGTAGATCACGGTGAAAGCGCTCGCCATGCTCCTCGGAGTACGATCACATGTTCTCCATAAATTTATCAAGATGAGCGTCAAGAATATGGACATTCATGGACATCCTGAAACCCCTCTTGCCGTAGTTTCTCACAAAGTTCTCAACAAGCTACAAATAGTTTTTGGCTTTGTGATTACGTAAGAAGCCCAGAACCAGTGTGATAAAGCTGTCGCCCGGCTTTTACCTTTGCCGCAGATAGCTTAGGAAAGAAATCTTGGAGATACTCTAGAGCTCTGACGAATTGTTTCATAAGACCCAATTTTAAGTGCAGAGGATGAAATAATACTTTTCGGGGGACCAACAAAGGACCCCATTTGACGTTGTTTCTCCCTACACTAAACTGAATCTGTTGTGGACAATCCCACTGCTTGTAGTGTGCCACGGTGACCCTGCCCTCTCAAAGGCAAAGATAACAAGGAAAGTTGGTAAAGCCGCCTTGGAGACCCATCAAGAAGGCCACCATTTTGAAGTCTCCGATAACCTCTCAATCATATTCTTCATATTTCAATGGATCTGGCAAGATCTTGACACTGCTGTATTGCTCTTTGAGCTAGACCGAGTGACCAAGAGGCAGAGATGGATACATGTTCCGTTATGGAGCATCACTGTTTTGAGCCTCCTGGACGACCTGTCAATGAAGAGACGCCACTCGTTGGGCTTACAGGCGATTACGATTGCTTCAAACAGACCGGTGACATTGTAACAAAATGAGCCTCATCTTGACGTGTAAAAAAGCTTGAAAAACACTCAAAAAGGAGTAACAACAAGGAAAGAAGGTACCCTAGGAGACCTTACGGCCCATTCAAAGAGGGTACCATTGGACTTGCAATCGAGCGGGCACAAGGCTGCTCAATGGTTTTGCGTCCCTAAACGGCCACTTTTCAAGACCTTGTCTAGTCTTGACTTGAACTGGTCAACAAATTCACTGTTGACAACTTCCAGTATCTGCGTTCCACTTACCGCAGATATTGTAGGTGAAAAAATTTACACACAGATTGCGGTTGTAACGCTTCAGTTCAAGTTTAAAGCCTTTATTGCGCGTTCTGTTCTCACTCAGTGTGAAAATATCCCGGTAGTCAACATTGTCGAACCCTCGAAGTATTTTGAAAACTTCGATGAGCTGACCACGCAGTCTAAGGGTTTCCAGCGAGAACAGATTTAATTCCCTTAGTCTATCCTCATAACTTTTATGTCGGATAAAGGGAATCAGCTTGGTTGCCCTGGCTTGTACGCGTTCCAATCTCGCGATGTCCTTTCGCAATGAAGGACTCCAAAATTGTACGGCATACTCCAGGTGCGGTCGGACAAGTGAGTTGTACAGGCACAGTATCCTTTGGGCCTTTTTCTCCGCCCCAATGCACTGTTTCGAGAACTTGAGGTCACTAGTGATTGTTACACCCAAGTCCTTCTCAGTGTCACTCGATTCAAGAGCAGTGCCCTTAAGGATATACTGAGATTGGGGGTTTCTGTGGCCGATATGCATCACTTTGCATTTGCCCACGTGACCTGATATTTGCACACTATCATCTAACAAATCCCACTGCTTGAATCTCGAAATTAAGAGCTCGGCATTGACTTTGTGAGACCAAGATCTTTGATAAGGTCGTTGAGATCTTTTTGCTTAGTGTAGTATGAGTTTCTCTCCTCAGTTGAACACCTGTTATCTGGATCAATGACTTCGTCCTCTTCTGAACTGCTTTTCCCCTTTAAAAGCTGCTGCTCTTTTTTTGTCGGAGTGGGAACGGGGAGCTCAGAACTCTGTGACACTGGTGCAATAGACGACTGAAGGCCTAGATACATGTTAGCAGTCGCATTTTTGCCTCCTCGACGTCTGAAGAGTTCATCATGCAGAAGATTCATGTCTCGTATCTTTACCTGATCCACCATGGCCTTCAAGTTCCCCAAAGATAGAAATCAGGGGGGGGAGGAGACAGCTGGGAACCCACTCCACAGGAACACGCCGATCAATTTAAGAATCCAGAACTTCTGATCCAAATACCGACGCACTTGAAGACCATAATGAGATGGAGCTCCATCTTACTGGTAGTAAACTGGGAAGTTATCTTCCTCGTTTCTCAGGGATAGGAAAATATCTTCTTGCAACAAGTTAAGATACTTTTCGGCATTAAGATTTCCAATAATTCTGTTACCCCATATCCCAGCCCACAACATCATTTTACCGGTACCTTGCATCTTCTTCGGACTCAGCCTTTTAGGGTTAGCATTACTCCAATAACGTATGTTTTGTCGATCCACCTCTTCATTGAAATAAACATTTGCCTAATCAGTAAACAAGATCTTAGTTGAAAAGTTTGCATCATCGGTCTCTTTGGTTAATGACCATTCACAGAATTCCATCCGTCTATCCGTGTCGTCTTTACTCAAATGATAAGCCATATGAAATTTCTATGGATGTCATTTGTTTGCTTTTAAAATGCGCCTGATACTCGATCTTCTGACACCACATTCTGCAGACAACAGTCGTGTACTTTTTTGGGACACCCTGTAAACGCTGTAAGTATCGAAGCTGTTGTGTCTTTATTGGTGGCTGTACGTATTGGACTACTTCGTGGTTGATCTGCAACATTTACAGTTTTCTGAAACTTGTTAATAAGTTTTACCCCAGTGTAGTGTGTGATGTTCGTTCCATGTTTTGTGTAAAGTTCATCACAACCTTGCGACTGCTTCCCAACCCAGCCATCAGTATGATTTTAATTCGTTGCTCTTTCCTCAAACGTATATTCTATGGGATCTGAAACATAAACAAATCATAAATTTTCCTATGTATGGAAACTTACGGCCCACCTTGTATATATATATATATATATATATATGGTGTTCCAATAACTTGGACCGATTTTAAATGTGAGTTAAGTTTAAGTGTCTAATGTTTTTTTCTTTTTCTTTCAGATTTAACAACTTCAGTCTTTGGCAATTTCAACGATGGAAAGATTAACAATCGAACAACGTGTGAAAGTTATCGAAGCCTATTACGAAAATGGACGTTCAAACATAAACGCATTTCGGGCACTTCGCCATATTTTCGTCAACATAATCGACCAACCGAGAGTGCAATTGGGAAAATTGTTCGTAAATTTAAACAAACGGGGTCGGTGGCAGATATGAAACCGCCATTGCGTGTTTGTTTACGCCGTTCAGCTGAAAACATTGCTGCGGTGCACGAGAATGTGGCGGAAGATCCGACACCTCTTTTCGTCATCGCGCGCAGGAATTGAACCTCTCCACAACAACGTTACGTCAAATTTCGAAAAAAGATTTGTTTCTAAACGCTTACAAAATTCGATTGACACAAGAACTGAAGACTGCTGACCATTTGAAGCGCCGTTAATTCGTCAATTGGGTGCACGAGCAAAGACAAGCCGATGATGATTTTTCGCAAAAAAATCATCTTTAGTGATGAAGCCCATTTTCATCTTGGTGGATTCGTTAATAAGCAGAATTGTCGCATTTTTAGTTTCAACTGGACGGCGCCACATGCCACACAACCAATGCAACAATGGCTTTATTGAATGAGAAGTTCCCAGGTCGCATCATCTCTCGAAACAGCGAGGTCAATTGGCCACCATGATTGTGTGACTTGACGCCTTTACATTTCTTCCTTTGGGGTCATCTCAAAAGTAAGGTGTATGCCAACAAACCAACAACAATTCAACAGCTGAAGGATGAGATAATCAAGCATATTGGTGAGATCGAGGAGCAACTATGCAGAGACGACATCAAAATTTTGACCATCAAGTAGAGGTGTGCCGCCGAAGCCTTGGTGGACATTTAGGCGATATTATTTTCCACACATCATTGCCATGACTCAAATAACATGATCCAATAGTGAAACCAATAAATTTTTGCCAAAAACACTGTTTTATTTACTAATAACTTCGATCCGTCTTAATGGAACACCCTTTATATATATATATATATATATATATATATATATATATATATATATATATATATTACCTTCCAGAGTTCTTTTGCAGAGCTAGCAGGTGAACTGAGGGGCCTAGGGTTTGTCTTGATCTCCTACTGGCATGCCGAGATATCCCTTCTAGGCACCACACATTTTAGTAGATCTCTCTACAGAGTACTTTTTCGCTCTTCTCTTAAAAATTTCGCCTCAGTCATAGCAAAATGCGTCTGTCTGATGCATACAACCTCTTGATGCCATGTGTGATAAATGCTTCTATCAATGACGAGTGATGATGTCTGTGCTGTGTAATCACAGAGTGCAATCAAATATTGGGAATCCCTTTCAATAAAATCACAGAAAAATGTTAGTGTTGATCAACTAAAAAGGCTAATAAACTAAATTAAGAAAATTACTAGAGATACAGACAAGCTATTCAAATATAAAAACTCAGAGAGCCTCAAAACAAAATATATCCAACTAAAAAGAAAAGTAAAAAGGGAGGTTGAAAGAGCCAAGCGAAATGAAGAGACATGAGTGACCTTAAAGTCTAAGTCAAACCCCAAACAATTCTTGGCACTAGTAAACAGTAGAGAACCATTCAAATTTTTACAATTCAAAGACGTAAACAATTATTTCACACCGGTATTCACCAATGATAAATTTGATGTTATTCCAACACCTAACACAAGATTCTCTGGCAATAATTCTCTCGAATCACTAAAATGATCAGTTAATAACGTTAAGGGACTCGTCGATAAAATAAATCATCTTCCTGACGGTCATAAAAGTAGTTAAAGAATCCATAGCGAAACATATAACAAATTTATATTTTTTGTAACGAAAAAAAGAGTTAATTCAGAAGATTGAAAATTGGCTAATGTAACGCCAATATTTAACAAGATGGAAAGTCCATCCAATAACCTGCGTTGTTTTGTGATAAGATGATAAATGGTTATTGCATTGCTGGTTTCTCATGGTTCAAAACAGTTATAGAATGGCTAAATGAGGTTTCTGCCACTAAATGGCTCCACCCAGCATCAAATTCGATGGAAGGTTTGAAATCTCCAAGGTGAATAACCATATGTCCCATGTTCATATGGATCAGTTCATGGCTCTTAATGGGTACAATTGAACTTTACTCCTTTTGAAATAAAAGCGTCGCCTATACCTGGCGCTTCGCCGCAGGTGAAAAGGATGTGAAGTGTCAACCAGCAATTACCGGCCTAACAACTATAGTAGGAAAAATGATCAAGAGCTTTATGGAGGAAAAAGTGTTGAACGTGTTGAGGTAAATGCATTACTACGATTCTCAACAAGGCTTCAGCTTTACTATGAAAATTCCTAATTGTGTCTTTTTCTTCTTCCTAGCAAAATGAGGCATCTTCTCTTTTTTCTTCCTAGCAAAATGAGGCCTCTTCTCTTTTTTCTTCCTAGCAAAATGAGGCCTCTTCTCTTTTTTCTTCCTAGCAAAATGAGGCCTCTTCTCTTTTTTCTTCCTAGCAAAATGAGGCATCTTCTCTTTTTTCTTCCTAGCAAAATGAGGCCTCTTCTCTTTTTTCTTCCTAGCAAAATGAGGCCCCTTCTCTTTTTTCTTCCTAGCAAAATGAGGCCTCTTCTCTTTTTTCTTCCTAGCAAAATGAGGCCTCTTCTCTTTTTTCTTCCTAGCAAAATGAGGCCTCTTCTCTTTTTTCTTCCTAGCAAAATGAGGCCTCTTCTCTTTTTTCTTCCTAGCAAAATGAGGCCTCTTCTCTTTTTTCTTCCTAGCAAAATGAGGCCTCTTCTCTTTTTTCTTCCTAGCAAAATGAGGCCTCTTCTCTTTTTTCTTCCTAGCAAAATGAGGCCTCTTCTCTTTTTTCTTCCTAGCAAAATGAGGCCTCTTCTCTTTTTTCTTCCTAGCAAAATAAGGCCTCTTCTCTTTTTTCTTCCTAGCAAAATGAGGCATCTTCTCTTTTTTCTTCCTAGCAAAATGAGGCCTCTTCTCTTTTTTCTTCCTAGCAAAATGAGGCCTCTTCTCTTTTTTCTTCCTAGCAAAATGAGGCCTCTTCTCTTTTTTCTTCCTAGCAAAATGAGGCCTCTTCTCTTTTTTCTTCCTAGTAAAATGAGGCATCTTCTCTTTTTTCTTCCTAGCAAAATGAGGCCTCTTCTCTTTTTTCTTCCTAGCAAAATGAGGCCTCTTCTCTTTTTTCTTCCTAGCAAAATGAGGCCTCTTCTCTTTTTTCTTCCTAGCAAAATGAGGCATCTTCTCTTTTTTCTTCCTAGCAAAATGAGGCCTCTTCTCTTTTTTCTTCCTAGCAAAATGAGGCCTCTTCTCTTTTTTCTTCCTAGCAAAATGAGGCCTCTTCTCTTTTTTCTTCCTAGCAAAATGAGGCATCTTCTCTTTTTTCTTCCTAGCAAAATGAGGCCTCTTCTCTTTTTTCTTCCTAGCAAAATGAGGCCTCTTCTCTTTTTTCTTCCTAGCAAAATGAGGCCTCTTCTCTTTTTTCTTCCTAGCAAAATGAGGCATCTTCTCTTTTTTCTTCCTAGCAAAATGAGGCCTCTTCTCTTTTTTCTTCCTAGCAAAATGAGGCCTCTTCTCTTTTTTCTTCCTAGCAAAATGAGGCCTCTTCTCTTTTTTCTTCCTAGCAAAATGAGGCATCTTCTCTTTTTTCTTCCTAGCAAAATGAGGCCTCTTCTCTTTTTTCTTCCTAGCAAAATGAGGCCTCTTCTCTTTTTTCTTCCTAGCAAAATGAGGCCTCTTCTCTTTTTTCTTCCTAGCAAAATGAGGCCTCTTCTCTTTTTTCTTTCCCCGAAGATTCGGGTGGGAGAGGTAGTGAGAGGGGAGCGAGAGCCTCCTTTTGTTCTGTACTTTATCTCAGAGTGGTGGGCTCAGAAATGATTAATTGTTCGGGTTGACAGAAATGTCTTTTGAAGTACTCTTAGTGCGTTTAATACACACTCTTTCACTGAATCTCGCTCCTTCTCTCTCCCACGCTCACTTTATCTCTCTCTCTCTCTTCTCTTTTTTCCCCTCTCTCTCCAGCCCCACCCATTTCTCCCTCTCTATCTATCATCTCTCTGTCTTTCTCTCCCTTTCCTTCCTTTCTTTGTGTCTCTTCATTTAATACCTCTAACTCATCTATCTATTTGTTCTATCCCTCTCTCTCTAACTTATTTCATCCCTGCATTCTCTTCTTTAACTAATTCCACTCCCTTTCTTCCTCTATCTATATTCTCCCTCTTTTCTCTCTCCTTTCTTTCTCTCCTTTTCCTCTCTCTATCTGACATCTTTCTTTTTCTCTTTCTACTACCTTTCCTCCTCCTAACCTCTCCGGTTACATTCCTTTTTTCTCTCTTTATCTGTAAAAGCTCCGTTTCTCCAACTATCCATTATCTCTATATTTCTCCTTCTTTACGTCTGTTACATGTCTCTCTTCTTTTACCCAATCTTTCTCTTCCTTATCTAAATGTTGGCTCTCTCTCTCTCTCTCTCTCTCTCTCTCTCTATATATATATATATATATATATATATATATATATATATATATATATATATATATATATATATGTGTGTATATGTGAGATGTATGTATATATATAATATGAGTTTGTCCATTATCTATCCTTCTCTGTCTCTCTCTTTGGCTCTTTCCGTCCCCTGTCGCTTCTTTCAGCCGAGCCTTCTCTTCCTTTTCTAACTGTGCCCACTTCTCTCTTTATCCATTATCTCTCAGTTTCTCTCTGTCCTTTAGCTCTCTCTCT